>ML677360.1:6967059-7044132 GCA_007922305.1 Dermatemys mawii | reverse complement strand
TCACAAGTCATGGACCTTCCCTCCTCACAAAGGTAATACAAAGGCTTATAATCACAGTTGGACTCCCAGCGTGCTGGCGTACAGAGTTTTTACCTCGGGATCATATGGAATTTCTAATCCATTCTGGAATTTCTCAGAAAAAAAGACAGAGGCTTGCTCCCTAATGTGTCTCAGAAATAAAACTCAGCAGTCCCCTTGCAAAGCAAGCTGGGATAGCTGCATTAGAGGCAGGTTGGCCGGGCAGCACCCACCCTCGTTATTTAGCTGCGCTATGCAATGTTCAGGAGGTGGGTCCCTCCTCCGTTTGATCCCACCTGAGTTTTACTTTGTCAGTGTCTGGTGCATGCACTGGTGTTATTTTCCATATTTTGTCATATGTTTAAAAACACACAATATCTTTGTGTTTGTTCTTCTTTCTCTTCCCACTTTGTTTCCCTTTCTTCCTCTTTTCTTTCCACTGTCTCCAGATCTTGGTTTAACTTTTCCTCCCTCTTTTTTTGTTCTGTCCCACAATTTTATTTTTCTGTAGCATTTTTTTTTCTGTACTTCATTCTCTCCCCCTCCATCCTGTTATTTCCCCTTCCTCTCTTTTTCCTCTTGCCTCCCCATCAATCCTTGCTTTTCTCTTTCTTCTCTTCTCCATCAGGCCTTCTCTCTTTTCTTCACTCATCTGCATCATTTACACTCAGTCCCCCCACCTCCGCCGTATGACTCAAACTCTATTTCTTACTCCCTGGTTCACACAATACACTGTGCATTCCCCGTAAATACGCTGCTTTCTCCAAGTACACCTGGGGCGGGAGTTTGTTCTTCCCACAAATAAAGAGGGTGGAAAATTTGGAAGCTCACACATCTGTGAGACTACAATAAATACCTGATCAAAGAAAGGATCACCTTGGATCCTTTTCTGGTTGTGTTATTCTTAGTTGTGTTTGCTATTTGTGCATTAACCGTGCATAATGTTAGTTGGAGATTCTAAAAGCTAGAGATCCTCTTTTTTAACCACGTCCCATTACTCTAAGAATAGTTGCCTTTCATGGAAACATGGGGCCAAAGTCTCCAGGGTAAAGGAGAAGCAAATCTGGTCCATGGTTAGGTGGCATAGTGTGGTGGTGTTTGTAGCTGGAATCAATGGGTAGTGAAAAAACACTTTCAACCAGAAATCGATTTTAAGAAAGATTCTGGTTTGGGAGTAATTGTTATTTATTGAGTGCTGGCAGTCTGCTTGGAACTGCACAAATCACAGAACTTGTCTTCACTTGGCTAAAAGGTGTTTTTTAACATATTAGCTAGGGCTCTCAAGTGATTAAAAAAACTATTTGCGATTACTCAAGTGATTAATTGCACTGTTAAACAATAGTAGAATACCATTTGTTTAAATATTTTTGGATGTTTTCTACATTTTCAAATAATATGTTTAATTTACAACACAGAATACGAAGCGTACAATACTCACTTTATTTTTATTAGAAATATTGCACTGTAAAAAACGAAAGAAATAGTATATTTCAATTCACCTAATAGAAGTACTACAGTACAATCTCTTTATAATGAAAGTTGAACTTTCAAATGTAGAATTATGTACAAAAAATAACTTCATTCAAAAATAAAACAACATATAACTTTAAAACTTACAGGTCCACTCAGTCCTACTTCAGCCAATCTCTCAGACAAACAAGTTTGGCTATAATTTGAGATAATGCTGCCCATGTCTTGTTCACAATGTCACCTGAAAGTGAGAACAGGTGTTCCTATGGCACTGTTGTAGCCAGCATTGCAAGATATTTACGTGCCAGATGCACTAAAGATTCATATGACCCTTCATGCGCAACCACCATTCCAGTATACATGCATCCATGCTGATGACAGGTTCTGCTCGATTACAGTTCAAAGCAGAGTGGACCAATGCATGTTCATTTTCATCATCTGAGTCAGATATCACCAGCGGAAGGTTGATTTTCTTTTTTGGTGGTTTGGGTTCTATAGTTTCTGCATCGGAGTGTTGCTCTTTTAAGACATCTGAAATCATTCTTCACGCCTTGTCCCTCTCAGATTTTGGAAGGCACTTCAGATTCTTAAACCTTGGGTTGAGTGCTGTATCTATCCTTAGAAAGCTCACATTGGTACCTTCTTTGTGTTTTGTCAAATCTGCAGTGAATGTGTTCTTAAAGCATATGTGTGCTGGGTCCTCATCGAAGACTGCTATACCATGAAATATATGGCAGAAGGCAGGTAAAACAGAGCAGGAGACGTACAATTCTCCCCCAAGGAGTTCAGTCACAAATTTAATTAGCGCATTTTCTTTTAACAAGCATAATCAGCATGGAAGCATGTCCTCTGGGATGGTGGTCGAAGCATGAAGGGACATATGAACGTTTAGTATATCTGGCACATAAATATCTTGCAATGCCAGCTACAAAAGTGCCATGCAAACATCTGTTCTCACTTTCAGGTGACACTGTAAATAAGAAGCAGTCAGCAGTATCTCCCGTAAATGTAAACAAACTCGTTTGTCTTAGCAATTGGCTGAACTAGAAGTAGGACTGAGTAGACTTGTAGGCTCTAAAGATTTACACCATTTTGTTTTGGAGTGCAGTTATGTAACAAAAAAAAAATCTGCATTTCACGATAAAGAGATTGCACTACAGTACTTGTATGAGTGAACTGAAAAATACTATGTCTTTTGCTTATCGTTTTTACAGTGCAAATAGTTGTAATAAAAATAATAATATAAAGTGAGACTGAGACTGTCATCCTCTTTTAGAATAAAATCTGGCCATTTCTATGTTCCTATGTTCCTATAGGAATGGACTTGCTGGAAATCCTACAAGAACAGCTAATTACCTGCCCAGCTTTGAAAACACATTTGGAACTGATTCACCATTACGTTACTCCAGTTTTAGATTCCTTCAGACTCCTTCGTATGATGGAGTTATCATGGCAAAAAACTGGAGTAGTGCAGTGCTGAATCAGACCGAAGACGGTAAAGTTCAAAGAAATGTGAATTTTTGGAGAGAGGGCTCATCAGAAATGAACCTTTTAATTGTTTGGAGATACATGTGTCACTAATACCAACAATGGAGAAAGCCGAAAAACAAAGAATCACTCACAGTTTGTACCAGTTAAGCTTCAGTGAACCCTATTTTGTGTGTGTGTGTGTGTGTGTGTGTGTGTGTGTGTGTGTGTGTGTGTGTGTGTGTGTAAGAGCTGGCAGCTGCAGTTTGGCACATGTCTGTGCATGTGCAGAAACATGCAGACATGCATTGAATTACAATTTCCATAGAAGAGAAAACATCTCTAAGGGCATCTCTTCACTGTTAATTAAGGAGTAATAGTTTTATAACTGTGCCTACTCCAATTGCACCTTAATTTGTAGTGGAGACATAACTGCACTAGCTTTAATCTAGACGTGATGGCACAGGTTTGAGCCATCTGTTCAAGCCGACTGAGGGCTCTGGGTATGTCTCAGGTTGCTAGTCTATGCTTAAAGCCATGCACCACATCTTTACTGCTGTGGTTACTCATGCTAGTTAAATTAAAGCTAGTGGGGGTATGCCTACCTGTGTTACAGTCACACCTTAATTTGCAGTGTAGAAATACCCTAGGAGCTATAAGAAACTGCACAGAAAAAATGGCCATAGTCCTTTCTTAGCACCTATGGAGCTATGTTTATAGTCACAGCCATAACAACTGGCTGGAATACTCTTGCAATCTAGTCACAGTGTTTTATCCTTGGGTGTTCATGGCAGAGCATTGCTGGAAGGCAGATGGAGGCCTGGGTTATGAAATTGACTCTTGCAGAGCCAGAGTTTTGCAGCTTTGAAGATGCAGTGCAGGACACAACTGTTCATTCTAGCTTTTGATTTTGAGGTCAATGGCTGGAAAAATATTTCTCATCACACAGCGATGGCTCGCTGGTAATATGGGGGTTGACTTTATGTGCATTTTATAGTATTATTGTTTTGTTTGTCATTATTGTAGCTGTGCTGCTCTGACAACAATGGGCAAGAGACACTTTTCTAAATACGTAAGAAAACCCATCTGTGCGGCTGGTAGAAAACCTCTACAATTCCCAAATTAGTGTTTCTGTTACTTTTATACTGTAGCATCCTGCCTGCTTTCAACCCGTCAGCATTCAAAAAATCACCACGGGATCATTAATCCCCTTTCATAATTGTCCAGGTTTCTAATAAGGTCACTTCAATACCTCCTCATTTCTAAAGGCAAAGAGCCCTCACTTTCATGTTCCCAAGTAGTGCACTCACTCAAAGCTAACATCTTTGTAATCCCTTTTGCTACATCCTGTTTAGGGCAAGACCAGCTCTCTGGGCCTTGGGGCATAGTGATGTGTCTAATCCACACAATTGATCTTGGTCTGATTTACAGTTTTTGATGGAAAAACTGTAAATGATGGCATCATATTTTGATGAAGTAATCCTAATTCTGTGTGGCGGCCATCTCTGTTTGTACTTACATGGCTGTAAAAACCTGATTGTTAGTAGTTTATCATAATCAAACTTAACCCCCCCCCAAAAAAAACTAAAGATTTCATTTAGCTGCAGCCAGTGCCTGTAAAATCCACGTGGCTGCAGGTCAGTACTAGATTTATGGCTTTGTTCATGGAACAAGAAGTTTTATGGATGTAACCTTGTTCAGCTGTTTGAATGAGACTGACGCTAGAGTTGTGATTATCATATCTTTTCTCATTCCTTTTTACTACTGCAAAATTTATGAGGTGGATTGCTTTTCACCTACTGGAACAGATCAAAATGATTGAGTTTGTCTTTCAACCACCTGACCTTATTATTTTTTACCTATTGCCCTAACTTTCAGAGTTTTCACCCATATCACATGTCCCCACATGTGACAACCATTTTTATTTTGCAGTTTGAGCTCTTTATTCTTCTGCAAAAAGAAATACGCACAGAGTGGGCATCAAATAGAATTTTCTGCTAGCAGATTAAGGAACTGAAAATAAATCCAACCCAATTTTAGTGGGTCAATTTATTATAGTAATTGAAACAGTATTATTATTATTATTAAACAGTACAGCATTTCACCTGATCCTGCATTCCTTGTGCCCTCCAAACTCCCGTTGGCTTCACTGGATGCACAGGAATCCCAGACTGGGCATCATGGGCAAAATTTATCTCCGGCGTAATTGTACCAGTGACTAATCTTACTCATTACGTTTCATAGTTAAATTAATGGGGATGAAGTTCAATTAGAGACATACAGTAAAGAGGCTATGGGTATTATGCATGCGCACAGCTTAATCCTTCTCATACTTAAATCAATGACAAAACTCTTGTGTAACTCAATAGGGTTTTTTTTTACACAAAACCTGTATGTGTGGGGTGGAGAGGAAGGATAGATGGAAGACACAATTATGACTTACATTAAGACAGCAGTTGCAGAGCAATTACCCTGGGGCACTTGGGTGATCTTGAAGATGGAGGAGAGGAGAGGAGATAGTTTAGAAGAATGATGATGTAACTAACAAGTTGTGTACGTAACATCACCATTAACATTTTGTCTGAGTGTTGTTTGTCATGTTGTTTAGGGTCTGATCATGCAAACACTGATGCACCTGAATACCTTTACTCATACGAGGAGTCCAGGGGAAGTGCTGTTGACTTCAATGTGACTGCTTGTGTGTAAAGTTACTCATGTGCCTGGTTTCAAGACTGGACTCTTACGATATGTCTACACTGCAATCAGGAAGTGTGACTGCAGCATGTCTAGGCAGACCCAAGCTACCTTTGATCAAGCTAGTTCATGAAAAATAGCAGTATAACCACGGTGGCACAGGCAGTGGGGCACGCTAACCGTTTGAATACCATCCTGCCCTGAACCTTGGGAATGTACGCAGATGGCTAGCCCATGCCTCCACCCCTGCTGCTGTAGCTACACCGCTATTTTTAGCAAGCTAGCCCAATCAAAGCTAGCTCAGTTATGTCTACACGTGTTGCAGTCATGTCTCCTGATTGCACTGCAGACACACCATTAAACTATAAGCTCTTCTGAAGAAAGCACCTTCTATGTTCTGTGAGGCAGCTGGCTCTTGTAGTCGCTGGCTAATTTATATATCCTGCAGGATTGTACCCCTCTTATTCCACATTTGTGCACTGAATAGATTGCAAATAAATCAGCCGTTTGAAACTGGTTTGCAACCATGAGGACGAAAATGTAATATGCTCACATTAATCTGTTTTTTTAACTGAAGTGAAAAGCATTAATGATAGTTATCCCCCTGTTCCATTAATAGAAAACCAGCCATTTAAATAAACATCCAGTTTTCCATATGGTGTCTACATGGGCGAGACTTAACAAATGTTCTTACATTTTGAAAGATTCAACATGTTTTGGGAGTAGGGTGACCAGACAGCAAATGTGAAAAATCAGGATGGTGGTGGGGGATTATATAGTCCCCCTTATAAGAAAAAGACCCAAAAATCGGGACTCCCTATAAAATCAGGATGTCTGGTCATCCTATTTGGGAGAGACTCCTTAGCCTTAAAACAGGCAGTACCCTGGAATCTTGAATCTTTCAAACTGGTAGGATGTTTAAATGAACAAATACAAATATTTTGTAATTAAACACAAGAGCCTCCTTAAAATATGTAATATTCAAGTAAACCAGCATCTTTACATTTACATCACACACTGGAGAGCTATCAGTATCTACCACTGTCTCTTTGAGGAAAAATCCAGCCTCTTTTGGATACTGGGTTGATGTCTCATTTAATTTTTTCCTTCAATAAAATGAAAGGCTCAAAGTCACTTGAAAGGCTGACTGTCGGTATAAACTCCTAATATCTTGTTAATTTTCCCACACGCCAAAAAGGAGAGAGAAATAGAGAAGGTCTGGTCCTTATTAGTGAAATCAGTTTAAGAATATTATGTACTTCATAAAAATACCTCTTATTTAAATTTGAACTAATACCTTGTACACTATTTATAAAAGTGCTGCTGGTGCTTGAAAAGAGATAAAGAGAATATTGGAATCAACTATGAAAACTATCTAGCATATTTAAAGTTAGAGAGTCCTGAATAAGAAAAGCAGAGTTCATTTTCCTTCACTCATCAAGAAATATCTCTTTTCCCCATCTAACTTAAGAAGGCTAGAGACCAGTAGGAGACAAAACTCGCAGCTCTTTACAATTTCAAAGGATGCACATAAATCACAGCTCTCTAAGTTTTCAGAAACAGGCTGGTAGTTCGAAAACGGGAGAGAAAACCAGTCGCCCATCCCATCCCAGAGGTTCTCAGACATGAATGTTGTCATTAAACCAACCTTTGCCCTCCCTGTTAACCTGCTCAGTTTTGACCTCATAAAACTGGGAGCAGTTGAACTACAGTTCGCCTTTTAGCTGATGAGCGCCGTTACTTGTGAGATAGTTAAACTGATGGTAAAATATCATTTCTCTGCCCTTTCTGGTTTTGGTCGGACTTGTTAAGCAAATACATGCCTCATCCCAGGCGCCAGCCAAAGCTGCTTGAGACCACTTCTCATTTTAAGTTAGCCTGGCAAATATTCACAGTGCAGGCAAAATATCCACTTGCCTGTCAAAAACATTACTCCCCACCAGCGAGTGGGTGAGGAACATTTTGCTTGGCTCTTTTGATTGATCAGCATCATGAAAAATTGAGTTCAGCTCCAACTCTGAGGAGTACATCGGAAGCGTGGCGACTTGTCTGGAAGCCCTGGCTTTTCTCATTGCAGGAGATTTCACTATGATTTATCCTCTGACTTAAGTGAAACTTCACAGCAAATTTATATTTTATGGCCCTGCCATATATTTATCTTTTGTTAAAAAAAGAATGAAGTACAAAGCTGCAGAAGGAGATGCTGCTAGGTTGGGCTGGGAGGCTCGTGGTGGTTTGCGCTCCATCTGATTGCAGCTGGGGAGAGCAGTTTTTTGATATTCTGGATGGACCATTTGCTCAGCTGATTAATTGAAATGAAATCCCAAACATATTTGCTACATACCTTTCTTTCTGAACCTTTGGTCCTATGTACTGATGTTAATAATCCAATTCTCCTCTCTCTGCTCGTAAGTCAACAGCTAAAGATGTGAGCAATCTTACTTATACGGCAGACGTCCTGGCAGGGGCGGTACCTCAAAAAGAGTGATTTTTCAGTCCCCTCCTTCTCAGACATCCACATCAAGAATGGAACTGCTGACTTCATCTTGTAAGGTTCTGAAGTTCGTTGTACAACATGTACTCTGTTCATACATCTACTTCACATAGGTGAGCTCTAGAAGACATAGTGCAGCACTGCTCTGAAAAAGGAAATGACTGAAACAATGCCCCTTTTCTTTTGTCCATGGAAAATGTAAGCTGGGTGCTCCATTGGTCAGCTGCATTTCAGAAAAAACAACAACAACAGTGGTCTTGATGGTTTCTTCTATTTAGAAGATGTTTTGCCTTTACCATTGGTGGCTATTAACAGATGAAAGGAAAGGAATAAGAGGACTCCTGTCCCCATGGTTATTAATAATCCACTTGAACAGAGCCATTCACACAGATATCTCAAGTAACTTTACTGACTAATTAGTGAATTAAAGTTTACATCATCCCTGTAAGGCAAGTCAGTATCATAATCTCCCTTTTACAAAAGGGGAAACTGAGGCACAAAGCAGCGATGCGACTTCTCCCAGAAGTATTGGGAACAGTTTTGAACAGAATTCAGGCACATGATGCCCAATCCTTTGTTCTAGCCTGTTGACACCTCTCTGTCTTATTGTACATTAAAGCCAACAGGGCTGAGGAAACAGAAGTCCTGAATGCACCTTAATTTCTAGTTCTTCAAAAACTTTGAGGCTCCTTTGGGCAGACTTTCCTTGCTGCTTGTGGGATAAACTCTCCCTCCCAATCTCCACTGACAGACTCTTGCTTTCCTTCCACTCTTGACTTCTCATTCTTCCTTCCAAGTGATGGAACCCAGTTCGGCAAGTGTCATCTGCCTGAGTCATGCCACATCATGGTGGTAACAAACACTGAACTGCTCTTTTCCTCTTCTTCTTAATAGGGCAATAAGTCTTAACTGTTTGTGTTAAGAATGTAAGGGTAGTGCTCTAGTCCTTGGGTCGAAGGCACAATGTAAGTGCAAAGAACTGCAAAGCACTAGCATGTGTGTGTGTGTACATATGTGCGTGATTATGCATACACTGTTCCATAATGCAGGGCAGCCCTTGTAGAAAGAGAGGTGCTTACCAGATACTACAGAATCCTGCAGAGTAGCTGTGTCTTATTTGTTTAGGGCTAGGTTGTGTAATCCATATTAATGCTTGTAGTAGATACTTACATGAGAGGGATTCTTGTATAAGTAAATACTACTTCAAATAAGTAAGGGTTGCACTATCTAGCCCTTAAAGGACAGATCCTCAGTACTTTTGTGTGAAGAACTTCCATTGACTTCATGGTGTGGTCTGCAGCTGTCATGACAGCAGGAGAGCCCAAAGAATTACCAACACCTTACCTAGTTTCCTGCATGCAGACTGCTCTGTGTTTTTTCACCACTCAAAAAGGCCAATCAGTCATGTCTGGCAGCACACACATGGCAAGAGCTTGTAATTTGTCACTAAACCAATGACTGCAACTACACATGTATAAAATCAACACACTCCACATCTCCCAGAGTGGGAAAGAAGGAAGCAGAGCAATGTTAACTACTGAACCTGATAGTCCTTCAAAGGTGCTAAAAAGAACTAGTGAATTGTTCAAGAGTGGCCTGGGAGGAGTGTCGTGAATCAGCAAACACAGTGTCAGAAAAGATTCCAGTGCCTTTTGTGAGCGTGATATATGGTGCCTTCTAAGCTCTCTGGGCTGTGGTGAGATGAAATCCGTCTGTTGCCAGCATAATGGGCAATAACTGGAAATAAGGGTTTTAAAGATTCCATAGGTTATGAAAGGGTTTTGCAACAAACAAACTCTTTCTTCTGCAGTAAGCTGTCAATTGGGAGAGTCAAGAAGCAATATAAATAAATAAGACCAGGCACCACTGGGTTTATGATTCACTGCAATTGAGTTTCAGTTTGAATTCAGGTAAAATGTTTACATTATATTATTAAAGAGGAACCACAACATATGTCCTTTTCTATTTCCTCTTTTTTTTTTTTTTTTTTTTTTTGCCTGTGGTTTGACTTTTCTGATTTGAATCAGGCTGTACCCAGGCCCTCATATGGCCAGCACATAACCCTGCCAAAACCGGCTGGGAGCTTCTCATAATTACCAGAGACCTCTGATGGTTGCATCCCCCTGATTACACTTGCAATTTCCCTTAGGGAATTCAATGATGAATTTACCAAGTAGCTCCCTATCTTGCTGAGTTTCATTATTTACAAGAAAATAAAAATCAACCCGAGGAGGGCAAAGGTGTGATTTTGATTAAATTAGGTAACTAACAACAAAACCTCCATTTGATCTAAAACTTTTAAAGGTTGACAGAATAAGACAATCCTATCGCCCCCTCCACTCGCCGGTCTGTGCAGTTTGGTCATATTTAAAGCTCTGACCCACAATCTCTTGAAAATTTTGCCTGGTTTAACTCTTAAAGATTCATATCTTCTCTACTCACATATAACACGTCTCCATTGAAAAGGTTCAGAAAAGGGCACTAAAAATGATTAGGGGTATGGAATGACTTCAGAAGGAGGAGAAATTAATAAAACTGGGATTTTTCAGCTTGAAAAGAGACACTAAGCGGGGGATATGCTTGAAGTGTATAAAATCAAGACTGGTGTGGAGAAAGTAAATAAGGACATGTTGTTTACTTCTTCTCCTTACACAAGAACTAGAGGTCACCATATGAAATGAATAGATAGCAGGTTTAAAACTAACAAAAGGAAGTATTTTTTCACACAGCACACAGTTAGTCTGTGGAACTCTTTGCCAAAGGATGTGAAGGCCAAGACTATAACAGGGGTCAAAAAAGAACTAGGTAAGTTCATGGAGAATAGATCCATCAATGGCTGTTAGCCAGGATGGGCAGGAATGGTGTCCCTAGCCTCTCTTTGCCAGAAGCTGGGAATGGGCAACAAGGGATGGATCACTTGATTGCCTATTCTGTTCATTCCTTCCGGGGCACCTGGTGTTGGTCACTGTCAGAAGACAGGATACTGGACTAGATGGACCTTTGGTCTGACCCAGTATGGCCGCTCTTACATTCTTAAGTTTTGCTATCACTAATGTCTCAGGAAAGTAAATTTCAAATCATAAGAGCAAATATTGGTGGAAACCACATTTTCCATTTATATGTGTGAATATTCAATCATGCAGTTCCCGAATAGAAACACTGCCATGTGACCAACCACAGCTGATCAGCACAACTCAAATATGGAGTAATGACAAATAGACTTTAAGGCCAGAAGGAACCATCATGATCATCTAGACTGACCTTCTGCAAATTGCAGGCCACAGAACCTCATCCACCCACTCCTGGAATCTCTGGCTAAGTTACTGAAGTCCTCAAATCTTGATTTAAAGACTTCAGTTTACAGAGAATCCTCCATTTACTCTAGTTCAGACCGGCAAGTGATCCATGCCTCACACTACAGAGGAAAGGGAAAAAATCCCTAGGGTCTTTGCCAATCTGACATGGGGGAAAATTCCTTTCTGACCCCAAATATGGTGGTCAGTTAGACCCTGAGCATGTGAGCAAGATCCGCCAGCCAGATACCTTGTAAAGAATTCTCTGTAGTAACTCAGAGCGCTCCTGAAATAGTGTCCCATGCTGACTGTTGGAAATATTTGCTAACAGCTGTTAGAGATGGGCCAATGGCACACAAAGCTGGTTTTGCAACAACAAAATAAATCTGTGAAACACATACTCAATAACTGCCAAAACAAGTAAAAAATTATGTGACCTTCCATAAATATGGTCAAATAAAGGCAAAATTATTTGTTGATAATATATTTGAAAAAATGCCAAAATTCAGTGATTACATTTTTCACAGTGAATAATTCAAGCTTGTCTGGACATAGAACTGTTTGTGATCTGGATAGAGAGTACAAAAAACAGTCTCAATAAACCCATGTGAATTATATTTGAATAATGAATTTGAGGAAATTTTCTGCTAATCATGCATGCAGCTAAAGAATTTATAGCATATGTTATCCATTATGAACTATTTCTTTGAAGCACATGTGATCCCTACACAACCCATTTCCCAGGAGTATTCTTTCCTGGGTTGTTGCAACCCCTTTTCCACCAAAGGGAAATATAGGGCCCAGCGTAGGCCCAGAATCTGTTCTTTTGATTTCTGCCCATGTGGAATGGCGTGCCTTTCTCTGGGCTCTCTCTTCTATGGAGGGGGGCAGCGAGTACTTAAATGGAAAACAGCCTGCAAAGGGAGGATGTACCACAAGCCTTACTTACATGGACTGTACTGGAGACTTTGATTCCTTGTGGTAAAACACCTGCAACACAGCAACTAATTTAGGATCTGATCTCATGCCTGTTGAAAGCATATTTACTTATTCTCAAGGCTCTAAAAGGAAAATCTTTTGTGCCTAAATCATTCTGGCTTTGCCATTTAACCAGACTGAGGGGATGCTTTTTAGATTACCTATTAAATTATAACTTCCACCTCCAGCAGTATTTCAGTGCAAATATAAAGATTAGAAAACAAACAGTATTCGTGCCCATTCAGTATAGTCACCTCACCCCCCAGAACAACTTCTCACAACGTCTACTCTGCTGCCATAGAATTTTCTGCTTATTCATTGAAAGACAGTTTAAAGAGATGTGCTTGCACCAAAATCAGATTTGGTGGCCTTTCACCAAGAAAACCTTGTTACTCATCCTATTACATTCAGCTAGGGGGCTAGACACCTTCCTCCAGTACCACAGTGAGGAATGGTAAATGCTTGGTTAGCTAGATTAGATACACTATATACACAGCACGAGACTGGGAGCGAAGAGGTTTGTATATGTTGTTTGATTAGCTGGTGACAACAGCTAATTTCCTTTGTTTCCTTTCTCAGCTCTTCCCCAGAGGGGGGTGAAAGAGATTGAGGGTACCCCACAGGGAGGAATTCCTAAGTGCTTCTTCCTGAGTTCAAGAGTGGGTTTTTTTGCATTTGGGTGGTGGCAGCATTTACTAAGCCAAGGTCAGAGAAAAGGTCAGAGAAAAGCTATAACCTTGATAGTTTAATACAAGTATATAAAGATGGTTTCGGGGGAATGGGTGGAACATATAATACTTTCAAATTTGTTCTGGTCTTTCATTGTTGTTTGTTTTATAACCCTTGCCTCCTTGCCATTTGAGGTTTTTTTGGATTGAAATTCATCCCTGTTGGCACAAGGTGTATGTGCCACTTAAACCCTCAAATTGATGGCAGATAATTGGTGCCTAGATCTCACATTAGGCTGGTACTATGCACTCCAGGAGTTTCACCCATTCTGAGCATAAATAGATTGGGATACAAGATCCTGCATGGATATATCTCTTCAAATAAAGAAATAGCCTATTGCTGGAGATCTAACATTCCTGACTGCTCAGAATCTACAGCAAGAACAAAAATGATATGGAAGCTCTATACAGTGCATAGCGATCAACTATGGTACATATCGCAGTGTATTAGTTCCTCTGTGTTCTTTGATGATTTATTATTGTATTAATAGAACCATGTTTTGGTAACAGAAATCTTACAGAACTTATTTGACAACTTAAATATAGTTAAACTTAGTATTATACACAAATATACAATTATAAATTGGCCTATGGAAGTCCCTCAAGCTGTATTGATGAGACATGCTACCAGTCACTTTCTTCAACTTCGTGGTGTTAATCACATATTGTGACTGATGTTTTTCTACTCTTCTTGTTCGTCTTCTAACTTGTCAGTTGGTTAAAGTCTTTCATTATCTCATATTTAAGTTCAAATTTCTGTTTTTCTTACAGTTAAATGTGTAACCTGTTTACTAATCATGCTATCAAAATTCTATGTGACATGAAATTTATGTCCTTTTTCCTATTGTTTTCCTTATTTTAATATCTGAAGTTTGAGTTTAATTTGGACTACTGTTAGTCAATATCAGTTTTGGTAGTCAGTGACCCTATCCCAGCAAACCTCAACATTTTCCACCAGATTTCCAAGTACCTATCTTTTTTTCCCCTTCACTCTTGTAGAATTTTGTTAATTTTTCTAGTACCAGAATTTCCTAAACTTTTTGAACCAGTCAGTTGTTTTAGCAGAGTCTTTTCTCTTCCCCATCTCACTTGGGTAATTCTTGAAGCAACAAGCTGGTGAATGATCAGTTCTTTATGACTTTTATAAGACAGAATTTTCAGGACAATTTGATAAAAATACCAACAGGTTCTCTGACAGCTGACACTTATGGCTTAATGATAGCTTTCCAAAATGGCTTACTTTTTTGACATATCCAACAAATATAGAGAAATCCTCCCATTTCATTACATTTTCTCCAGCATTTCCCAGTCTCTGTACCATAAATTTGTTTAATCTTAAGTAGCATCAGGTACCAGTGATAAAGAATTTTAATGGAATTTTTTAATTAATGTGCTTATTGAGGTGTAGGGACCATTGCCTGTTACGTTTTTCCATTCCTCAGTTTTGGAATCTATACCTACATCAACTTTCCATCTTTTCATGAATGTGGTTATTTCATCTAAGTAACAGTTAGAAATTACTTCGTATATAGTAGAAAGTAAACCTTGATGTTTCATGGATACAGTAGGCAGTTTTTCAAATTCTGTCCATTTTTTGCTTAGATTTGCCTTTTTTGAGCGTGGTTTGAAAAAAATGTCTCAATTGCTGGTATTGGTATACTGGAATTCTGGTGTCTTTTGAAAGTTGTATTTAATCAAGTGATCTACACATATTGTCTCTAAACAATTGGCCAAATTTTGATGTACCTATAAGTTCCCAAATGTCAAAATTTCCCAGGCTTTTAGAAGGGTTAAATTCTATATGATCATCTATGGACATTAGAGGTGATGTGTATGGGAATAACTTTCTAAACACAATATCCCAAGTTTCTATTGTTGCTTTAAAAAAGGGATGGCTATATATTGATTTTGGCCTATGGTTTGTCTTTATCCAGGAGATCATGTGGAATTTGGTTGCAAACTAGTAGCATTGTTCTGTCTCTACCCAATGCTTAATGAGGGGTTGGTGATATCCAGTACATCAATTTCTAATATGACTAGCTTGGTAATAGTTCTTAATGTTGGGTAAAGCCAATTCTCCTTTTGCCATAGTATTTATAAAGTAGATTTCTTAACCCTCAGATTCTGATTTCCCCAAATGAATTTGTTTATCATGATTGCCATTGACTTAAGAGACTTCCTGGGGCTAAGAGTGAGAGTGTTTGGAAAAGGAAATTAATTTGTGGTAAGATATTCATTTTAACTGTAGCAATTTTACCTAGCGATGAAATTTCATATTTTGACCAATTTTCCAAGTCTGTTTTGATTTTCTTACTCAAAGGAGTATAATTAATATCATATAAGTCTTGCCGTCTTTTAGAAATGTGCATTGCCAGATGTCTTATTGAAGTAGTCACTCATTTATATTTCTCTTATATTTTTGTACGGAACAGAACTCACATAGACACCCAGGAGTTCTGACTTGTCTTAGTTTATTTTAAATCTTAACATTTTGCCAAATTTTAAGATTTTGTCTTGAAATCTGGGTGGGGCCTGAGCTGGATTCATAACAAATGCCATGACATCGTTTGCATATCAGGTTTATTTGTGTTTCCTGTTTTCTATTGTAATTCATTTATGTTCGGATTATTTCTGATCAATTGGGTGAATGACTCCATTACCACAGTCAAAAGAAAGGATGATACTGGGGAGATTTTCTGATAGATATCCATTTACTCTTAGATTGCAGTGTAGATTACAATATAAGATGGAAACCTAGTGTATCTATAGTATTGCAATATAATCTATATTGTGTATAATCTATATTGTGTATACACAATATATTATACACAATATAATCTATATTACATATAATATATTGTGCATAGTTGTGTATACACAATATATTATACACAATATAATCTATATTGTGTATAATCTATATTGTGTATTGTGTATAATCTATATTGTGTAATGTATAGTATTGGAATATAATCTATCTATATATAATATATATAGATTGCAATATAAGATGGAAACCTAGCGTATCTATAGTATTTTTTAAGAGTGGCTACTTTACTATGTGAACAGCTCTTTCTGCATCTAGTGAAAAAAAAGAGATGGGGTTGATTGATAGTGTCTGCAAATAAGATCAGCTCTAGAAGTCTGTGAATGTTGTCCATTAGCTGCCTGTTTTATACAAACCCTCCCTGGCCTCTGTTAGTATATGTAGTTAATAATTTTTTCAGTCTGTTTGCAAGGACTCCAGCATAAATGTTTGCAGCTTGATTTAATAAGAAGATGGGCTGTAAAGGACTCTGTTGAAGGAACCCTCACTAAGTTTTTAGGATAATTACACTTTGTGCGTCTCTCTAAACATCAGGGATTTTTTTCCCCCTTTTGATAATTCATTGAAGACATCTGTTAGTTGTGCCCTAATACAGGGTGGCCATATACCCTGGTTAAAGAAAAGCAAATGGGACTTTTGTTGCAATAAGCTCCTCACTTCTGTCTAGGTAGGAGATAGAGTCTATTTCTATGTTGGCTTTTTATGCTATTTTGAAATGATATACTCATGGTGAGCATAAAGTGAGATGTTAATGGCTCTTGCCTGGCTTATGCTTGGAGAAAGAGGTTGTTAGGTTAAGAAATGCTCTTTGTTTTCCCATCTTGACTCTTTGTGTTATATTGCTTGATCGTGGCTCTGTTCTTTTAATCATGTTGGGTTTTTTCTCATTGCCCTTTCCGTTCCCTCATTAGTGTTCAAATTTGTTAGATGCTGCTGTGGTCTGTCCTGGAGTGCCTCTTTCCATCCCTTGTGGTTTAGTATTTCTTAGGGATGGGCAAACAAAATGACCTAACAAACCTTCATATACAATTCAAATGGAACCTGGCATCATTTCTACATTTAGAATAAACTCACCTAACATATGATTTTGGAAAACTGTCAGGTAGATAGCCCTGGAGACTGAAGCACATTGTTTTCCCATGAAACAGGTAGCTCCTGAGCACAGGTAGTCATCCATGACCTGCACAGAGAGGTTAGACTCGAAGTCTTCTCTCAAGGCCCACTGAATTTTTGGCAACATGTAGGTACAAATCCTATCGACCAGAAGCCCAGGGCAAGCTGAAGTACTATCTGAACAAGCAAAAGTTTTTAAGGTCAGGTTTGACAAAGCCCTGGATGGGATAATTTAGTTGGGGTTGGTCCTGCTTTGAGCAGGGAGTTGGACTAGATGACCTCCTGAGGTCCCTTCCAACCCTGATATTCTATGATTCTATGAAAAATATCGGGTTCCTTTCCTGTCAGACAAGATGGGAGGCTAGGCACAAGGCTGAGTGATATGAGGCATAGTGGCACAAAGCTGCCAGTGGAGGGGAAGGATGCCCAAAGGGGCCGAGTGGGAGTGGAGCAAAGAGAATTGAACTGTTCAGGGTGTGAGGAGGAGGAGAAGGGGCTGACCAGGATCATAGTGCTGAGCTGTCAGAGAGGATATGATTTGAAGTCAGTTGGACAAGAAATGGTTTGGGAAAGGCAATGGGCCAGGAAGAAGTGCATTATTGAGTCGTAGCTTCCACTAATGTTCTGATCAGAGGTCAGTAGTGACAGCAGGAGTTGGAAAAGAGTGACCTTTTCAGCTACAGTCAGGCAATTCACAGGAAGTCATTTTTGCCCAAAATACCAGCAACAGCTCAACTTTTCTGTCAAATCACAATAGGCTGCCTAACAATTTTTAGAGTCTTGTAAATTTATTGCAGCTGCTGCAGTTCATTTTTGGACTTTAAGAGGGAGGTTAAGCCTTGCCTGCCACAAGATGCTGCAAGTTAATTAAAGGACTTTCTGCCACAAAGGCAAATGATTAATTTTCCAAAATAGGATTCATAGCAAAATAACTCACAGTTTGATTAACTGGTCCTGCAAAACAGCTTAATTTGATTTTAGGAGGGAGATGGCTTCTATAATACTTTGTCGTAGCTCTGCAATTACAAACTTAGCTGCTTGTGCCAGTCAGGTAATTGAATCGGCAAACCAATCCTTGACTTACTCAGAATGTTTAAGCCAGAGTGCATGTCTACCCTGCGAAAACATGAGAGTTGCTTGGAAATTTTCCAGTGGGATTTTTCTTTTGGTTGGAAAATATTGATTCTTAAAAGCAAAATGGTGTGTGGAAATGTGTTGATTTCAACAAAATGTCATATTGAAGAAGAAGAAAGAACAGATGTTCCAATAGTGTTCCAATGAAACATTCCATTTAGAACTGTGCAGGACGGAATCTTTTGATTTTGTTTCCAAATGACTTTTGGTTTCAGTTTTTTAAAATGAAATATTTTAAAAAATTGAAATCAGAATGAAACATTTTGATTTTATTAAAATGAAACATTTGGAGCCACCTGCAATGAAAATTTTTAGGACTCTTGTTTCACAGGAAATTTTGAATTATTTTGTTTTTGCTCTGCTTTGGGATGGAAAAACCTCTTGAAATTGTGGCATTTCCTGCAAAATGGATAATCTGTTTCTCACTTAGTTTTAGAAAACCAAAAACATGTTGGAAAGCATGTTAATTATCATGATGAGAAACATAGTTTTACCCTCAGTGTGGACAAGGACAACTGTGTTTAAAGGTCTTATTTTCTGGTCATGGTTAATCCTAGGGATGAACTGAATTTAAATGGGTCAACAGTGAGTATAGGCTGTTCAGAAGTATCCTAATTTTTCTTTGCTGGTTTGACTGACTTTACATATAGAAGAGGCCTTCATTGTCCTATTAACAATGATAAGCATCTCATTTATCAGTTGTTACTGTTAGTTTAGAACGCTGTAAGATGTAAGAGTAGTTCACGTTATTCCTTCCAATGTACACTAGCTTGCTTTTGTCACCTTGCTAGGATGTAGTTAAATCTTCTTTCTGTGCACCGTGCAGGAATGGCTTCATGAGTCAGGCTAAATAGTACATAGGCAGGTTCTTCTATGATCCCATGGAGGACAGACACACCATTAACGTCAACATCATTTGGTGGGAGCAAAGCTCCACTCTGTGTCCTCTGGAGTTTTAAAAATTCTTACATCCTACACCCTCTGATGCCACCAGATATTGCCTATGAGTCTCCCGAAATGATCCACTGATTTCCATATCATCATTCAATAGTACCCCTTCCTGCTGATGTACTGTTATGACTGGTAGGTACAAGGATGGGATGGGAACACAGGCTTCATGAATGGCTCTGGCACAGTTTGGGAAACATTGACAAGCTCTAGAATATTCGGCCACTCTCATCACAGGGCCCTGCAACAGTCTTGCACAGCCCTGCAAATCTCTACCACAGCATCACCAGCTGTGGACATATTGACCCCAAACTGATCCCCCAGTGACCTGTAGCAGTTCCTAGTATCCAGCTTCCATGGGGAAACTGCTACTCACTTATCCACGATAAAATGGCTCCCTTTTTGGTGGTCGGACAACTGCAGGGTTGGTGTAAGCACTGCACAGAGTTGCAGGAAAGTCTCCTTCCTCATCCTGAAGTTCTGCTGCTACTGTCAGTCTGAAGAACAACTTAGTTCCACCAGTCTGTAGGTTTGGAGAAGACTCAAAAGCAGTGATTAGCCCTCTGTAATTCATTCAGGAGTAAAGCACAGAGCCATCGGCTCAGCTAATGGTGGTACCGGGTTACCTGGTCTGCAAGCTCGGTGAAGTGCTGGTATCAGTGTCTGATTCTCTGCAGGCACTGCTGAGTCTCCCTCTGCTTTCTTCCCACAACCACCTCAGATCCATCATGGTGGCTTCTCAAACGCTACATCATAAACCTTCTGACTGCTCTGCTTGTTGTGGAAGCAGTTTGTAAATAGCAAGAGCTCCAGTGGATTGATGGGAGTTTTCCAGGCACTTGTCGGCATTTGATCTCTTTTCCCACAGTTCCCCTGAGCAGCAGTCAGAAGACCCTTTTAAATCACTCACAATCACCCAGTACTGCTGCTGGGACTCTGGGATACATATCCATAGGGTTGTATGAATGAACTGGTTTAGACCACCCCACCTGTGGACATGGAATAGAAATGAGAAGCTTCTTAAACTGAGCCAGTCTGGCCAGTGTGGGTGCATTTAGCTGTTTATATCCAACTGGTTAGACTGAACAGTTCAGTTGTTTAGTGCAGACCTATCCTCAGAGTCCATGGTGAGTTCGCATTGCTGGAAGTTAGAAGTCCCTCTTTTTACATGTAAATGGAGTCAGTTTGATACAGAAATTGAGAAGCAATAAGCATGGAGTGCTATCATGCCATACTTTCAGAATCATTTATCACAGTAGACTGCAATGTAAGCCTCTTCCTTCTGTGGTGGGTGCCAAACTCAGATTCTCAAAGCGAGGAATACATCTCAGAACCTGGGATAAACTGCACTGCTTGAGGTTATTACTGGATGTGTGAATTAGGAAGGCCGAAGAATGCTCGACTTGTTAGCCAATTGCTACTAAAGCAGGGCTTGTTCCAGTGTTCACTGACGACAACAGGAGTCTTTCCGTTGTTTCAATGGATGTTGGATAAGGCCTTTATGTATCTCCCACAAGCCCTTTCATGTATCTTATGCTTCCCTCAGATTACAAAATTAATCCTAGTGATGCCTGGAATAAAACTGGATTTTCTCTAGTTTGGTGGCATAAGGGAGGGTGACATGGGCATATTCATTTTGTCATGGGCTATTTTCCTGGAATGCAACACAAAGAGGAGGAAGGGCTTTTATTAAGCAGGAGAATAAAGTTTCTAATTCCTCTGCAATTATCCAGTGCCACTGTGTTATAATAGTGGATTAAGTCAGTACAAGCATGAACTGAACCACACCATTACATACATAGCCCAGCATTGGGAGATCAGACCCTTCAATATTAAAAAGATGTTTCAATCCTTTCTGAGGTTCTATTCCCACCTCGCCAGCCTCTACATATTTTGCAAGGGGTTCATTAGTCTTGTTAGCCTCTCTTTTCTAACACAGCTGGAAGCATTAGCAATGAATGTAAAGCCTGGGGAAATATGCTGGTTTTTAATGAGTTGAGCATGGTCCCAGGAGAATAACCAGAGCGCTCCACTGATTTAGGGTATGCTCCGATATAATCTTTCCATTGGTGGTTGCGTGTTTAAATCATAAATATGATGCATGCCGGACAGAATTCAAAAGCCTAAATATGTTCTGGAGTCTTTGCCAATTGAAATGGGAAGCTCTGAAGCAAATGAGGGTTGATACATGGCTGGAGCATTGTGGCTCAGTGCTGATTTCTGAATGCACTGAGCACACCCTCTCCCCTCCTCTCATTCCCTGTCTTCATTCTCTCTTCCCCATCAGCCACATGTTTCTTCTCCTTCTTCATTCAGTCCAGGCCCCTCATTCATTGGGAACCCTCAGCCTCTACTTTGCTGTAACTGATGAGTGGAAGTGACAGTTCCATCAGGTGGCTAGGAGCTTTGCTGACTGCAAGGTCCAGAGGGCTGGGGTTTGTAGTAAAACTGATGACGTCTGCATACCTGACAGTTTTCAGACTGGAATCCTGGTTAGGCTCTTTGCAGGGTGGGTGAAAAACAGGCATGTGAGCAGGGACTCGGTTGAGATGCCAAACAAAAGAAGGGAAAGGGGACAATTTTGCTTGGTTCCCCTCTCTAGGAAACGGACAAGGTGCCTGTCACTTGGGTATCAAAGTGCAATTGCTGTATTCAATCAATTCAATTTTGTAGCTGTGGTGTAAATGTTGTCTCTAATTTAAACCTCTAGAAGGCACAGAAGAAAGGACTCTAGAAGGCCAAGTGTGGTTTAGACATCAGGAAAAACGTCCTAAATGTCAAGCACTGGAATAAATTGCCTGGGGAGATTGTGGAATATCCGTCACTGGAGATTTTTAAGAGCAGGTTAGACAAACACCTGTCAGGGATGGTCTAGATAACACTTAGCTATGTCTCAGTGCAGGGGATTGGACTAGATGATCTCTCGAGGTCCCTTCCAGTCCTATGATTCTATGGTCTTCCTATCAGGCTTCTAAAAAAGCATATGATTTCTTGTTTCAAGAGTTCAGCTGTCTTCATGACCCTAATGCTCTGTGTATGTTCTACACCAGAGGTTCTCAAATTGTGGTCTGTGGACCACCAGTGGTCCATGAGCTTCATTCAGGTGTCTGTAGATAGAGAAAGAGGTGACTTTCCCCAGCTCCAGGGCTCCAGGGAGAGATGGACCTCCTTCAGAGCCTCAGCTCTGTGGCTGCTGTGGCGAGAGAGAGACCCCGCTTCTCCCCAGCTCCAGCTCAGGGACTGATGCAGTTCAGGAGAGTTATTAAGTTTGTTTTTTATATAGTGCTTTTATCGAAAGCGCTTTACAATAGGTAGCTAAGGGTACAAACAACATTTGGAAAGATCGTTAAGTGGTCCACCAAGACCCTCGGCAATTTTCAAGTGGTCCATGGGAAAAAAAGTTTGAGAACCACTGTTCCACACCAAACATTCCCATCTAATGAACCCCACCTGAGATTTTTGGATGAGATTATAGAGGAAATGTTCTATATCTAGTTAACATTTCTGTGATTTAGCTGAAACTTTAAAGCCTGCATTAATGAGTGAAATTAATCTGTATCCTGCTCGTTACTGCTTTTAAGTTTCACAGAAATACAAGCTCCGTTAAAGGGCTCAGGAAGTGTTTTTACCTTGAAAGCCGCATGCTATTGCTCAGATAGGGGCTTCACTAGAGTGTCACAAAATTCTTCACACCACTTCACAGTAAAGCCAAGAGTTCTGCAATTTAATATATCCTTGAATTTTAAAGTAATCAGTGCAGTTGACTCCTCTGTTGTGGCTGGACACAGCATCCTAATGGAAATGTTCTAAATGGAGAGCGATGATCTTAGTTAAAACTTTAAAGTCTACCTTGGTTAATTGTTACATAGTGGTCAATAGTTAATAGGCTAACGGTTATTGGTAAAGAGATTTTCCAGTGGAAAAAAGAAAAAAAAATCAAGGTTCTCAGCATGGAATGGTAACAAACACTTGTGAATTCTTGTACCAGGTGTGTCTGTGTACTCCTGCTTCACAGACACTTCAATAAGCCTATCATTCTCAGGCAGTCCTCAGTGACTAGGCTACAGGGTCCAATGAAATAAAACAGATGATGTGGATGGATGAACAGTCAGTATTTATGCAAGGGCAACCACCTCTTAACCCTTTAACTATCTTTTATTAGAGATCATCTGCAATTCCTCCCCTCCCACAATTCCTGCAAGGTTTCAAAGACTCTAGGACATCCAGAAAAGAAAAGCAGGGCAAAGCACTATTTACAGCAAGGATGATCAGCTTTTAGCAAGGTGGATTAAGTCTGACTAGTGCTAAATTTACTGAGAAATCCTGGCACATTAATATTTTCTTATAGAGTAGAATAAAGCATTGAACAGCTCAGTAAATTGTTAGGGTGGTGCCTTTGCTTACATAATTATGGGATCTAATGATAATGAGACAGGAATGGTTTCCATCAGTTGAG
Source organism: Dermatemys mawii (assembly GCA_007922305.1). Lineage (NCBI taxonomy): Eukaryota > Metazoa > Chordata > Testudines > Dermatemydidae > Dermatemys > Dermatemys mawii. The sequence continues at coordinate 7,020,512 of ML677360.1, read as the reverse complement.
TTGGAAACCAAAATTTGAATGACTCTCTTGAGTTTAGTGAAATTATTTGTGGTTTCCTAAATGAGAATTTATGGGAACCATGGTTAGAAAATTATTCTGCACTTTTCCATGTCTCCAAACCCTATATCTAGATTACAAGGGCTTAAAATACTCCTTTCACTCTGAGTGCCCTGTTTAGACCTTCCAGCTAAACCCTGAAGGAGCTACCTGTCCTAAGTGCATCAGTCTGGAATTCAAGCCAACCTAAGAATCTTTTCTGTCAGCCCCAGTTCTCTAGGTTCTCCAGATTATCTGTTAATTTTTCATATCCATCTGTTCTCTAAATTCTGCACATCTCCCGCTGTTCTAAATTTTGCTGATTTATATTGGCTCATAGGCTTCTGCCTTGGCCCATATGTGCAGCAATGGTCCCCCCACTCCTCACGGCACAGTGGCGCGGACATGTTAGCCTGACTGGGACAAGGACCACGGCGACTTTTTCAAAAAACCTATGCAAGTGCATTGCCCAAGTTCTGGAGGAGACCTTTGAAGAGATCACTGAGGCCGATTACCGTCACATGATAGAACACATCAACTCCCTATTCCACATCTAGGCATGCATGCAGCCCTAACCCTCTTCTCCCCAAGAGCCTGTACTGAATAAGTTCCTTCCCAAAATAAAAGCCGCTTACTGGGAACCTCCTCTGGTGTTTGTCCTTCCCCCAGCACCAGCTGCCACGAGTGGCTACCTTCCTCCTGGCTTGAGAGGAGTTCCTGGATGCATGCATTTAGGGATTCTGGGGAGGTCTTCCTCCTCCACAGCACCCTTGCTCCTGCTTTCCTTCTCCTCCGCCTGCCTTGTTGAACTGGGCTCTGAAGTGTCCATGGTGGTCGTCAGAGTGGAGGTGGGGACTATCGCATCCAGCTCTTTGTAGAATTGGCAGGTCACGGGGGCAGCACTGGAGTGGGCGTTTGCTTCGCGGGCTTTGTGATAGGCATTCCACAGCTCCTTCACTTTAACACTGCACTGCAATGCCTCTTGGTGTGAGGGAATAGAAATGCTCTCAATGGCTCTTCTGACTATTGTGTGAAGGTATCCATACCTGAAGCTGTAACTTGACTCCAGGTCGGGGGAAGAGGTCACCTGACCTCGTGCTCGGGAAGGAGACAAAGGAAGCAGGGGAGGAGCTGGGGAGTGAAGTTAAGTCTGGTTCTGGCTGGGAAGAGGCAGGGAGCTACAGGCAGGGTGTCTGGCTCTCTGACTCCCAAAATGGATCCAGCGGAGAGGTCGCGTTCACACTACCTACAAGCTCTGTCTTAGATCACCTGTCATCTAATAAACCTCTCTTTTACTGGCTGGCTGAGAGTCACGTCTGACTGTGGAGTTGGGGTGCAGACCCAAGGGCTTCCCCGGGACCCCACCTGGGCAGGCTCGCTGGGGGAAGCGCACGGAAAGGCAGAAGGTGCTGAATGCTCCAAGGTCAGACCCAGGAAGGTGGAAGCTGTAAGCTGTGAAGCTTCTAGCCTTGGAGACAGGCTGTTTACGGAGAGGAAGTTTCCCCCTGGAGTCCTGACTGGCTTCACAGGGAGCAGGTCCAGACCATCGCTCCAGGGACTCCGTGACAACTGGTGGCAGCGATGGGATGTACTGCACCCTATGGATGGCGCGTCTGTCTGTAAGTGACTGGGGAGCAGTAAAACAGAAAGAGATTGCCGGGGACCAGGCATGCTGAAGGCCCAGAGAAGGCCGGTTTCAGGGGGCGGAGAAGCTGCAGCCTAACCCCTGAGAGTGTGTGACCAGCAAGGACTGTTGCGGAACCAGGGTCCCCCTGAGAACTGCAGGGCGCAGTCTCAGGGGCGGAGAAGCCTGTGGCTTGGCCCTAGGAGGGAGAAGGACTTTTGCAGTAACAGGGTTCCCCTGGGATTTGCAGTGACCGGTTCCAGGGGCGGAGGAGTTGCAGCTCAACCCTGGCAAAGAGGCAGTGACCTCGAGAAGGGGTGGCACACAAAAGGGGTTCCTCCTGGAAACCTGTGGGGCGCTGAGAGCACACAGGCCTGCGACTCCACAACAACCTGGGAACAGTGGAGTGATGGCTTATCACCATGTCCTTGAGAAGGACATTGTAATCCTATGCAAACAGAGAGGGTTATGCATTGAGATGTCCACCAAGGCACAGTTAATCGTGCAGCGGAAGGTTAATGACCAGCTGGAGGATGATGGCCGCTTGAAGACGCAGATTCCTGATCCAGATGGGGTTGCAGGAGAATCTGGGAGCATCTGGAGTGGTCACTGGGCATCCCCAAGACTCCTGTCCCCAACCAGATGGAGGTCTTCACGATTGGGTTCCCCATCAGGGGACCGGAGAGAGAGGGAAGTGGAGCTGAGTCCAATAAGGGAAGTGGACTGTGAGAGGCAGCAAAAGCCTGGAAAAGCACTGCAGGAGGAACAGCAGTGTGGCCTGGTGATGGTGAAGCCAAGGGGCCCAAGGGACTTCTGAGGGGTGAGTGGGGATAGACCCCTAGATGCCAGTTCCGCAGGGAGCCTTAATACTAAATTGGGATCCCTGGTTAAGGGATGGGGGGATGGGAATGTCCACCTCACTGCTGTTGAGCAGGCTGGCAATTCGAACCAGGGGAACCCTGCGGAAAAGCCCCAGTGTCTAGATCCTTTGCTGGGTCCCAAGGCTATCGATGCCATCAGCCAGATGGGTGGGGTGGTGGACAGACTCCCACCCCTGACCCCGACCTGTATGTCTGTGTGGAGTCCCCTGGATTCAAGTTGCGTGGACACCCAGAGGGAGCGGAAGGTGGTGATGAATAGGGAGACAGTTCTGGGGTGGCGAGACCCTGGGACGGAGAGAAGTGTTGTTGGGCCCCAGGTGGTGCAGTGGCACCAGATGCTGGGGGGCTGTGTGACCTGGGTGAGGGTCACAGGGATGGAAACATTTGTCCTGCTTAGAGCCCAGACCCCTGTGCAGACACAGGAGGGGTCAGCCTGGCAGGTTGTTGGGGGTCTCCAGGATAGTGGCTGTGAGATCCTGTTGGGGGGTGACTGTGTCTCTTTGGGGCAGGATGCAGACCCTGCTCCTGTAACGGCCGAGGGTTTCAATTTGAATCCGGGGAACCAATCGGCTGAGAGAAAGATGGTCAGTGAGAATGCAACTGACCTGGCTGGCAGGGGGGAGGAGTGACTGGGCTCAGGATACCTGCCTGACTGTAGTCAGAGCTCTGGGGCAGGGTGGGACAGAGAGATGTTCCTCCCTGCCCCCCGCACACCGGAGAGGAGGCTCTTTCTGGCTCTGATGCTGTGACCAGAGCAGTGAGCTCGCTGCCTGCCCCCACTGGGACAGCCAGGGCAGCGCTGAACACGGGGAGAGCTAAGACCCCAGCTGAGTGGTGGGGGGGGGGGGGGGCCCACAGGCAGGGCAGGAAGACGTACTACTGAGAAGTGATTGCTCGGCAAAGAGGGGCTACCAGGGACCAGGCCCAGTGGGGCTGTGACCACAGGCCCGGCTAGTGAGAGGGACCAGGCCCCACTCCCTTTCCCAGCAGCTGAACTGCAGACCGAGCTGCAGAAGGATCCCTCCTTGGAGGAGCTGAGGGAACGTCCTGGCCACAGCACTGCAGCCCCCTTGGGAGAGGCTGCAGGGACAGATTCCTGGGGGATTGTACCCCATGTTAGCTCTCTAGCTGCCCAGCACTGAGCTAGGGAAGAAGAGTGAGCCAGACAAGGTGGTCTGGGAACAAGCAGTGCCAGAGGGCTCTCTGTGCACTGAAGGAGGCTCTAATCCAGGGCCTGGTATAACTCCTACCAAGGAGTGGGAGAAATAATGGGGCACCCAGGAAAACATTGGTGAGGTCGAACTTCCCCAGGTCACTGGCTAACGTGACATTGCTCAGTTCGTTCTCGAAGAGGGGAGAACCGTGAGGGAATAGAAATGCTCTCAATGGCTCCTCTGACTATTGTGTGAAGGTGTTCATACCTGAAGCTGTAACTAGACTCCAGGTGGGGGGAAAAGGTCACCTGACCTCTTGCCCGGGAGGGAGACAAAGGAAGCAGGGGAGGAGCTGGGGAGTGAGGTTAAGTCTGGTTCTGGCTGGGAAGAGGCAGGGAGCTACAGGCAGGGTGCCTGGCTCTCTGACCCCCAAAATGGATCCAGCGGAGGGGTCGCGTTCGTATGGCTGGAGCGCAGCTGGGACTGGACAGTTTCCTTCTCACAAACACCGATGAGGTCCAGCACCTCGCCATTGCTCCATACTGGGGATAGCCTGGCGCGTGGAGGCATGGTCACCTGGAAAGATTAACTGAGCAAACACACCTGGCTGAGCAAACAGGAAGGGGATTTTCAAAATTCCTAGAGAATCTAAAGGGTGGGTCTGACAGTTGGTTACCTGAGGGCAGAGCAGTAGAGTTCAAAATGATGACCAGAGCTAGAACAGGCATTGTGGGACGCTTCTGGAGGTGGATCAGAGCACATTAAAAGACCAGGGTGTCCACACTGGCGCTGCAGTGCCACAGCGGGGACACATCAAACATTATTCCTCTCACTGAGGTGCAGTACTAGGAGTGCTCTAGCCGCGGAGTCCGAGTGCTCTGCAGGCCTTGCCAGTGTGGATACGTCGTGAGTTAGAGCGCATGGGGCCGCTTTAATGTGCTCTAACTCGCAAGTGTAGCCATGCCCTTAGAGGTAAAGGTGCAATACAGAGAATACAAAGTGGAGTGGCTACTTGGCTAAATAAACCACAGTACACGTCTATGTCACTGTGTTTATATTACAGGACTCCTTGCTCAGATTTCACGTATTAGCAGGGTAACGAGTCGTATAGATGGACACTGGTGAATTGGACCTGTGCTCACATTGGATTAAATCCTATCCCCCTTTGAAGTCAATCAAATGGACCAGGATTTAGCTCATAATGTTCCCACAAAGGAAGGGGAAGAAAACTGTTCACCACGACCCCTCCCCCAAATCTCTGCCCCCTACAATTACCCCTTGAAGACAGCCGAGCCTGGTGGCCTCACACCACCTCAAGGCCACCTTATTTTATTTGGGGTACAACACTGCCCTCCTGTGTGCAAACACATTAACTCTGAGGAAGCTTTTCCGGAGTGTTTACTGATTGCTCTCTCAGTCACTCTGAACTTCCCTTGACAGGTCGTGGCTGCGTCAAAAACAAACGGTGTTTGCAGGAGCTCAGTCAAGTGCCCCTTTCCAAGCGGGGTTGAACAAAAATGTGCCGGCTTCTCTTGCAGCGTGTTGGCAGAGTCCCCTGGGCTTTGCCTGCTTTCATTCCCCATTTCACCCGGACGTGCACTCAGCAATGACATCGCGACACAGCACAGAGGGGAGTTTTGTGGTGTTCTGCAAGTGGAGGAGGAACGATTGTGACACCGTTGCGGTGAGTTTGTTACCTGCTTTTTCGTTTGTTGGTGTGGGCTTGCTTGCCTGCTGTGTGGCTCCTTGAGTGAAGTTTACAGAGGGCTCTGCTTTGGGGCTGTGTGCTAAGCCAAGCAGCTTGCTAGGCTAGGTTCAGAGCTTGCTAACAAGGTGCTAGCCTGCTAGCTTTTGATCCCCAATCTCCTTAGGATCCTTTGACGAGGGGGCAGGGCTAACTGGGGGAGAACAGGGGTTTAAAATCCAGTTCCTAAGTGAACAGGGGCAGCAAACGGGAGTGCTTTGCAGGGGAGTGTGCAAGTCAGATATGCTGCCTAACAAATGTACTTTAAATGTAGACTAATAAAAGCCCTCCAAAACCCAATCCCTCCCAAACAATGCAGACAGAAGTCCAGCAGCAGAGCAGAGGCTATCCCACTTATTGCAGTGAATGCAGCATATGCAATTACCCGTTTTGTGGGCAGGGTGCATAGGTGTGCCTTCTGTGCAAGCCACTCATGGCCCTCAGAGACGGAGTAGGGGTGTCTGAGATCAGAATGGCTGAATGGAGGAGCTAAAGGACACCGAGTGGTACATAGAGGAGACTTTCTGGAACAAAGTAGAGTGGTCCCACTCCCTATCTGACAGCTTCTGTGCTCCTGAGGAGTATTAAAGTCTCCGGGAAGGACGACATCAAGTTGGAGCAGAGGGAAATGATCCCATAGTTGGGACTCTCCTTCCAGAAGATGTCATGGTAGAGAATACCTCTCCAGGGGAGGGGACCTCAGTTATTAGGAAGAGACGGGTAATAGTAATGGGGAATTTGATTATTAGAAATCTAGATACTTCTGGGAGTGGTGCAGGGCAAGGGGAGGCAGGGAGCCTGCCTTAGTGCCGCTGTGCACCACTGCCACCCCAGAGCCACTTGAGGTAAGCGGCACTGGGCCAGAGCCCACACCCCGAACCTCTCCTGCACCCTGCACCCCAGCCTCCTGCTTTGAGCCTCCTGCCACACCCCTTCAGTACCCAATCCCCTGCTCTGAGCCCCCTCCTGCACACCGCACCCCCTCCCATAACCCACACTCCCTCCAGCACCCCACCCCCCTGCCCCAGACCTGCATTCAAGACCCTGCATACAATTTTCCCACTCAGATGTGGCCCTGGGCCAAAACGTTTGCCCATCCCTGATATAATAGGTATCATGGAAACATGGTGGAATGATTATAGTCAATGGGGCATGGTAATACCAGGATACAAAATGTACAGGAATGACAGAGAATGTAATTAAATTTAATATCCTTGCAGGGGGATAATGGTATCATGGAAACATGACGGAATGATGATAATCAATTGGGCATGGTAATACCAGGGTACAAAATGTACAGGAATGACAGAGAATGAATGTGACATTTAAATTTAAAAAGGGGAACTGCACAAAAATGAGGAGGTTTGTAAGAAGGAAATGAAAAAGAGCTGTCCCAAGAGTTAAATGCCTGCAAGCAGAATGGGGACTAATTAAAAACACCATAATAGAGGCTCTGATTAAGTATATATCCCAACTCAGAAAAGATGGCAAAAGGACCAAAAGAATGCGATGGTGACTAAACAGCAGAGTAATGGAGGCTGTCAGATGGCAAAAGGGCATCTTTTAAAATTTGATAGTCAAATCCTAGTGGGGATAACAGGAAGGGGCACAAACTCTGCCAGGTTAAGTACAATAAAGCAGGCCAAGAAACAATTTGAGAAGCAATTTGCTAAACACGCAAAAACTAATAGTAAGAAATTTGTTTAAAGTACATCAGAAGCAGGAAGCCTGCCAAACAGGAAATGAGGCCACTAAATGACAAAGGATGTTAAAGGAGCACTCTAGGAAGACAAAGCTATTGCAGGGAAGCAAGATGAATTTTTTGCATAGGTCTTCAGTGCAGAGGATGTGAGGGAGATACCTACATAAGAGTCATTCTTTCTGGATGACAAATCTGAAGTACTGTTCTATGCTGATGTGTCTATAGAAAAGGTTTAAATTTAAAGAGAAATAAGTCACTAGGACCAGATGGTATTCACCCAATTTTTTTGACGGAACTCATGTATAAAATGGCAGAACTACTAACTGTACTATGTAACTTATCACTGAAATCCATCTGTGTACCAGATGACTGGTGGGTAGCTAATGTAATACCAATTTTTTTCTCAAAAGGATCCAGCGGTGATCCTGGCAAATACAGGTTGGTATTCAAGCCTAACTTCAGTACCAGCCAGATTGGCAGAAACTTTAGTAAAGAACAGAATTATCAGACTCAGAGATAAACAGTGTTTGTTGGGGAAGCATCAACATGGCTTTTGTAAAGGGAAATCATGCCTCACTAATCTATTAGAATTCTCTGGGGCTGTCAAGAAACTTGTGGATAAGGGTGTTCCAGTCAATAAAGTGTTCTTGGATTTTCAGAAAGCCTTTGACAAAGACTGGCACCAAAGGCTCTTAAGCAAAGTAAGCAGACATGGGATAAGAGGGAAGATCCTCTCATGGATCAGTAATTGTTTAAAATATAGGAAACGAATGGTAGAAGTAAATGGTCAGTTTTCACAATGGAGAGAGGTAAAGAGCAGGATCCCCCAAGGATCTGTACTGGCACCAATGCTATTCAACATAGTCATAAATCGTCTGGAAAAAGGGGTAAACAATGTGATGGCCAAGTCTGCAGATAATACAAGATTACACAAGATAGTTAACTCCAAAACTGACAGCAAAGAGATACAGGGTTTGTCCCAAAACTAGGTGTCTGGTCAACAAAATGGTGGATGAAATTCAACGGTGATAAATGCAAAGTAATGTACATTGGGCATGTATGTGGAACTGGAAAAATTTAGGGAATGCTACTGTAAAGGTCTCGGACTTTAAGCTCTGACCTTGCAGCCTAAATTTGTCCTCCAAGACTTCTCTCCCACCTTTCCCTATGTCACTGGTACCTGCATACACTCTGACCAAGGGCTCCTCCCTAATTCTACCTTTAAGGCTATCCAGGTGTCTTGTGAGATCGGCTACCTTTGCACCCAGTAGGCAATTTATCATATAGTTCTTCTTGTCATTACAAACCCAACGGTCTATATTTTTAATAATAGAATCCCCCACTACTATTATCTGTCTCTTCATAATGACAGGGTCCCTGCCCAGTTGATGTCCTCAGTTAGAGAGGAAACCATGACATCATCCGAAAAGTGGGTCCCATCCCAACGATGGGATCATTTCTCTCCGCTCCAGCTTGATGCGCTTCTGCCTGGAGACTCTCATCCTCCTTGGCAGCACAAGGGCAGTCGAACAGGAAATGGCAGTACCAGGTTTACAATGGCGCCACTAGCGCCATGGTACCAGGCCCAGGCTTCAAAGGGGCCCCGTGCACTCCAAGGCCCCACCAGCTCTTCTCCACCCCCTGCCCACCTCCTTGCTCTCTCCTGTTGGATCCTAGGCCAGTCGAGGGCTCCTCTCTGCCCCCTGGCTGCAGCTGGGAATGAGAGAGCTGGAGCTTCATGCTGCCTGGCTTGGGCTGCTGACCCTGCACCCATCTCCGCACTGCCAGGGCTGACCCCTCCTTCCCTCACCGAGCTCCCCATGCTGTGACCAGGGGCTGACCCCTCCCCCACAGTGCCCCATGCCGCAGCCAGGGCTGACTCCTCCCCCCTGCAAGTTCTGCATACCTCTGCCAGGACTGAGGTGGACCCCTCCCAACCCAAGCTCCCTGCACCACGGCTAGGAGCTAGGGCTGACACCCTCCCCACACTGCTGCCAGGGATTAGAGCTGGTCTTAACCCCCCCAAGCTCCATTCTACTTGGGGATGACCACCGAAGCCCTGCTGCCTGACACCTCGCATTGCCACACCCCCACCACGTTTCTCCACGCTCTGCTAGGGGAGCGCACTGGACTTTTTCGGTAAACTGAGTATTTGTTCGTTTGCTCTTGCCAACTGAATCATTGGGTTTCCCGACCTGTAGACCTCCCCAGCCGAAGGGGGGGTCCACAGGTCCGGGAAACCAAATGATTCTGGGGGATAAGTAAGGAAGTAACAGGGATGGGAGTAGGGTTAAAGGGTCAAACAAAGGGAACCAGATGGGGACACCGAGCAGAGAACCCTGGTTTCCAAAGATTTTAGGCATAATAAAGGATTTTATATCTTACTAAGGTACTGATTTTGCTGGAGGGTTCTCTTAAAACTAGTTCATCAGATAGAAGTAAAGAAAGGGAAACTCTTTATCCAGCTACAGATGCTCCCTGACTTACGGAAAACCGAGTTACAGAAATCCACGCTTACAGAAGAAGCTCCGTAAGCTAAAATTAGGAGTTTTGGTGCTTTTTTTTTTTTTTTTGTGTGTGTGTGTAATGGTCAGAGATACATCTCTAACTTATGCAAATTGCAAGTTACGCAAGGTGTTCTGGTATGGAACGCTTGTGTAATTTTGGGCCGGGTGTGTGTATCTGAAAGGAAAGGAATGTTGTCCCTTTAAGGGCTCTCTTCAATGGGGATAAGGGGAAGAAGGGGTGAAGGGAGAAAGAGATGGATAGAAAGGACAGGAAGACTTTGGAAGCAAGTTTTTTTTTACTATAGTTATTAAAATGTGTATTTTAGATAAGGGTGGTCTTTTGATGTATTTATTTAAAAAACTATATGTCTGAAGATCCAAGCATTAAGGCTAAAGATGATTGTGTGTCTAAAAATCTGTGCAAAGATATTTTAGAGATGTGATTTTATAATCTTCACCAAGTGACTAATGAAATATTTTTAAAGCAGATTTTAAGCTAAGGTCCTGTAGACTGACATGTTCTGAGTAAATATTACAGTCATGCACAACTGTTTTTGTCAGTAAAGTCAGAAACTATCAGTATATATCTGGGGGTTGGCAAATTCTTGTTAAATGGTGTAATTACCCCTTGAATGACTCTTTAACAGTTTCAGTGTTGTGCTAATAGGTCTGGCAGGCTGGAGACTTTTTCACTTTTAACCAGTAGATCCCCTCAGGAAGAAGACTCACCAGTTTGCAGCTGCCAGCTCTGGGAGCCTGCAGGAAGGGTCATAAGAGGTATAGGAAAGCCTGGAGGGTGGACACTAAGGGTATGGTTACACTTACAAGATTATAGCGCTATAGGTTATAGCGGTCCCCTTATACAGTAATATGTATAGCGCTATTGTATGTCCACACTCAGATGCTCCTGCGGTATAGCATGGCCACATTTGGGGCACTTAATGCGGCATTAAGAGCAGCGCATTAGGGCAGGTATCCCAGCATTCAGCTGGGTGCAACGTGCTTTTTAAACGAGGGGGGTGAGGGGGGATGCGTTGTGTGTATGCGGAGGGAGAGAGACAGTGGTTTTTCCGTTTTTCTGAAAGCCTGTCAGTGAGCCTCCGTTCACAGAGGGCTTTGTTTTCACACAGGCTCCCTCCTTAAACATTTGCATTGCTTATCTGCCGAGTTAAGAAAGAAACTCTAAAGAGGTACTTCCGCATTCCTCCAGCCGAGTTCAAAACAAAGGGAAGAGACGTCAGTTGCCTTAAATGGCTCTAGGCATCTCCAGAGATTACTTGTAGCGCAGTGGGTGTCCACATCCTTGCTGTAGTGCTACAGCAGCTGCGCTACAGCCCTTATTCCCCATGAGGAGGTGGATTTATAATAGCGCTATAACTCAGCAGTTATAGCGCTATTAGTGCCTTGCCAGTGTGGACGGGGAGTAGGTTATAGCGCTCGTGGGGGCTTTATAGCGCTATAAAGTGCCAGTGTAACCATGGCCAAAGTCTGTAAAAAGGTTGCAGAACTTAATGCTACATGTTACGGATCTTACAATCACATGTGAGCGGAAGCTTTACATAACAGTATCAGCTGGTGTGCAGGGAGCACCTTCAGAGTGTGCTGTGGTCGGTACCGCTGATGTACTTTTGACTTTTCGAATTGCCAAAAATTTCAAAAGCATTCATTTTTGGTATACGCCAAAACAAATTTCCTTTCCTAGGTTTTTAAAATTGCCAGCAAACCAACACATGTAGTTGTGATTCCAATGTAGGTCATCGGGGGTGGCCAAAGGTCATGGCTAACTCTCCCAAACTCTGGCAGCTGCTGGGATTCCAGAGAGTGGGCTGAGGGGAAGAAAGAAGATTTGACCTTTCCTCCTCACCACAGGTTTTTGTTTCTTTCCTCCTCCCCCTCTACACAGCGCTCTGTGCAATGGTTAGCACTACTTACAGAGGGCAAGGAACCAGTTGCCTTGAACCTTTGGCTTGTTTTTCCCAGTGCTCGGCTGGCTCCTCATCTCCACGCACAAAGCAGAACTCCAAACTCCTTTACTGGCACCGAACAACCAGAACTGTCCTACCTCATCACCTTCACCCTGCCACTTAACAAACCAGCACTGGACCCCCTCCAACAAAACCATCCCTTTTCCAATACTTCCACTTGACCCACTTCTCACAATGAGTCATGGTTTCATGTCATGACCCCAAAGGATTGTGGGAGTGGGCTCACAAGAAGCCACACTTAGATGGTAATCTTCTTTAGAGAAAGTTTGAAAACCTCTGTGCTAGAGCCATGTACTCTATATGCACTGTCCTAGCTCTACTGATGTACCTTATTTCTAAACTGCAGCCCTCTGTGATTCCACAGCTGGTTGTCTCTTGAGTAGAGATGGATAATTAGACTCAATGGCATACTTGTTTTGTACACATCGCAACAAACTTAAGAGAAAAGGCCTATTTCATACAATACAGGCTCAGCTATCTTCTGAGTCATGTCTCAGTGTGAGCCTACACTGCCACCTAGTGCCAGGTGCTTGTCAGACTGAAGATAAAAATCAACCGTGGTTAAAATGAAGGCTTGTTAAACTTTTACTGATCCTGTCTCCATCAATACAAAATATATGAGGGAGGCAGTGAGTATTTGAGATGCAGGAGCCAATAGGATTATTCTAGTGCTATAATAATAACAATGTCTCCTCTTTCAGCTGGTGCTGTAGCATGTGTTACAGGGAACCATAGTGCAATGAACTTCTAAAGTTTGCCTAAGAGGCAAAGAATGGACCAGGCATCCTGGCCAATCCTGAGTGCAGGTGAGGGAGTTTGAACTTCCTCCAATTTGACACAGACTAGAATCTTATGAGTCTGTGACCAGGTCTACACTATAAACTTACATCTGTATAACTGTGTCACTCAGGGTGTGAAAAATCCACAACCCTGAGCAATGAAGTTATACAGATTTGACCCCCAGTGCTATGGGCTTCTCCCGTTGACACAGCTACCGCCTCTCACGGAGGTGGATTAACTACGCTGATGGGACAAGCTCCCCCGTTGGCAGAGTAGCGTCTTCACTGAAGCACTACACCCATACAGCTGCACCACGGCAGCATTCTAAGTGTAGATTGTCCCTGAATATACTCACCCCATATGCTCCTCCTTTAGGGAAATATACTCCTCTCTCCTACAGCATCTGGATTCAGTACCTGTCTGTGCTTTTTGCCCAGTTGTTTCCCTCATTATTATATGAGGGCTCCCATTGCAAAACTTAACTACTGAAGTTGATGGCTCAGGGGTCTAAGCATCAGATTTCAAGGACTTCCAAGACCCATAGGTTAGAATCCTAGCAAGGTCAATCCTTCTCAGGTACTGTACAATTTACTCTGTATGTGTCTTTTAGAAGGATGAGTCTGTCTGATGTGAATGGACATTGAAGATCCTTTACTACTTTTTTCAAGGTCAGGAGTTTCTGTGATGACCTGCCCACAAATTTCCCATGCCTTCAGTGCTGAGCAGTGGTTGTCTTCCTAGCTGCTGACTTTCATTTCAGAGGTGGCAGCATTTTAGTGATGGGTGAAGTGATGGCTGTAGGTATCCAGCTAGTCCCTGGTGGCTAGTCCCTGCTCTTCAGGGGTGAGCGACCCTATTACAGTGCCATACAAATGTAAGATCTTATTATTACAGCTGTACTAATAGTGCTAAAGAGGAGTACAAACGAATGGCACAAGCATGTAGGAACAAAATCAGACAAGTTAAGGCACAAAATGAGTTACAAGCGACATAAAAGGAAATAAGAAGAGGTTCTTTATATACATAAGGATTAAGAGAAAGATGGAGGAAAGTGTAGGTCCTCTACGTAGCAGGGAAGGAGATCCAATAACTGATGACATCAAGAAAGCTGAGGAATTCAATGCCTGTTTTGCTTTAGGCTTCACTAAAAAGAAATTATGACCAGGTATTCAACACAATTAATACTGACAACAAGGGGAAGGAATGCAAGTCAGAATAATGAAAGAAAGGGTTAAAGGCTATTTAGATAAGATGGATGTATTGAAGTCAGCAGTGCCTGATGAATTTCATCCTAGAGTACATAAGGAACTAACTGAAGCAATCTTGGCACCATCAGCCATTATCTTTGAGAACTTCTGGAGAATAGGTGAGTTCACAGAAGACTGGAGAAGGGCAAACATTGTAGCTATCTTTCAAAAATGGAACAAAAGGACCTGGGGCATTATAGACCAGTCAGCCTAAGTTTGATACCTGGAAAGATATTGGAATAAATTATTAAACAATCAGTGTAAGCTCCTGAAGGATAATAGGATTATAAGGAACAGCGAGCATGGATTTATCAAGAAGAAATCATGCCAAACCAACGTAATTTCCTTCTTGGACAGGTTACTGCCTTGTGGATAGAGGAGAAGCAGCAGATGTGATATATCTTAATTTTAGTGAGACTTTTGACAGTCCTACATGACATTCTCATAAGCAAACTATGGAAGTATGGGCTAGATGAAATTTCTACAAGGTGGGTGCACAATTGGTTGAAAGGCCATACTCAAAGAATAATTATCAATAGTTTGCTGTCAGACTGTGAGGGTGATTCTGCAGGGGTGGGCCCAGGGTCTGGTAATAGTCAATATTTTTGTTAATGACTTGTATAATGGACTAGAGAACATGCTTATAAAATTTGCAGATGACACCAAGCTGGGAGGGGTTGCAAGAATTTTAGAGGACAGCATTAGAATTCAAAATAATCTTGACAGCTTGGAGCATGTGTCTGAGTTCAACAAGGTTAAATTCAATAAAGTACTTCACATAGGAAGGAAAAATCAAACACAGAACTACAAAATGGAGAATAACTGGCTCAGTGGTAGTACTGCTGAAAAGGATCTGGAGGGTTATTGTGGATCACAAATCCACAGCTGCAAAAAGGGTTCTGGAATGGGTGTATGTAAGACACAGAAGGTAATTGTCCTACTCTCCTCAGTACTGGTGAGGTATCAACTGGAGTACCGTGTCCAATTCAGGGTGTCACAGTTTAGAAAAGATTTGGACATGCTGGAGAGAGTCCAGAGGAGAGCAGCAAAACTGCTGAAATGTTATGAGGAGAGTCATTAAGTGGGCTGTGAAAGAAAAGATAAAGTTGGATATGGGGTAGAACAGAGCAAGTCCATGGTGGATTCTGAAGGCTAGAAGAGTGCTTGAGATCATTTTGGAAATGGAATTATGACAGTAATGATTTCCGAAGATGGAAGGGTCCATGCCCCTATTTCTGTGTGAGGAGATGAGAGGCCACTGTTTAAATCTGTGTGGCGGCAAAGGAAGCGTTATCTGGACTCAGAGTGAGAGATGATGGCGGCATTAATAAGCGTTAATAATAATACTCTGCCTTTCTATAACACTTTGGATCCAAGGATCTCAAATCCCAATGCACGCTTCATTCATTAGGTAAAAACTGATGTGCCTAAAGTTGGGCTTCTAATTCCATGTTTATTCACCTAGCTTAGTGATCTGATTGTGAGAGATGCTGAACACCAATAGCTCTCAGAGCATTCAGTTGAAGCTGGAGGTGCTCAGTGTCCCGCAGAATTTTCCCCTGGCAGAGAATACATTGCTACCCCAGAAGTGTTGCAGTTTCACCTTTCACCTACTAGAGGCTGCTGTGGGGCCAGAACAGCCAACCGCATGAATGAAGCCATTTGTTCTGGTGCCACAGTGGCACTCTGGTGGGTAAAAGGCAGAACTGCAGCACTTCTGGGGCAGAATGTATTTTTTGTGGGGGAAAAAAATTGTGTGTGTGCCAAGTGGCGCAGAATTCCCCCGGGAGCAGAAGTTCATAACAGCACCCTGCCTGCAGAACGAGGTTATGACAGAATGGGGCACATGGGGCTGCTGGGTGGGGTCACAGAATGGGGTTCAGAATGGCTAGTGGTGGGACAGTCTGGGGTGTGAGCTCAGGAATTAGTGGGGTGACAGCATTGAGCCGGGGGCTGAATGGGAGTGGGAGTGCAAGGCCACATGGGGATGGGGGAAGGGTGCTGCAGGGACTCATGGGGATAGGGGAGGATTAGGAGTGTGGGGACAGGGGCAGCTGCGCCTGACTGAATGGGAAAAGCTGGGGTCAGCCAAGGTCTACATGAGGGAGACTTCTCAGCTCCCTAACAATCCCAAAAATCTGTTCCATACTTCTCCCATCCTCACCCAACAACCCTCCATGTTCATCCAAACTCCTTCCCTCTCCCTCAGCTCCTCCATTATCCCAGACTTTCCCAGCCTTTGCACTGCTTTTGACAGGTGCAGGAAATACAGTTCTGTACTGTAATTTAAACAAATTGCTCATAGTTCTGTATTAATATGCCTAGTAAGGAATCTATTTGTCAAAAAAATTACAAGATTTTTTTTGGTCTATATTGTTACAGACATACTTTCTGACAGATATTTTGAAATAAATTACCAAAATAATTTAAATGGGCATGATTATATTGTATTATTTGGCAAATAAAATATGCAGAATTTTTACTTTTTTGGCACAGAATTACCCTAGGAGTAATAAGTGCTGGGCTGTAAATGCTGGGGGTCTATTCCTGATCCCATATAATTCCATGGCAGAACTCCCATGGATTTGAATGGTGCAGGATTGAGCCTTGGTTTATTATTATAGAGTTATTGAAGGCCAAGCTTGAGTATTGACGTGTACGCTTATTTGTGAGGGATGCTGGCATTTATTGTTTTAAATACTGGAAACAGTTGTTTTGCAGAAACCTCTTTTGGATCATTGGAACATTTGTTTTCATTAAAAAATAACTCACAAGAAAACTTCAATGGCCTGGAAAATTGTAATGTTGACAGAGGGACAAATGAAATTATTATATATGTTCTTTTATTGTAAGTTGTTATGTGCCTAGAGCAGTGGTGTGCAAACTGAGGAGTGTGCCCCCTCACGGGGAACGCAAGAGATTCTTCAGGGAGAGGGGTATGAAGAAACTTTGGTCCTTTGCACTTTTAAAAACAAAACATACAAATAAAAGCACCGGCTGGTAAGTTTCATAACTACGGTAGGTCTACAATACCGTTAAAATTAATTTTGATTCTCATTAATTTTAAAACTCATTTAATGCTTAATCATTGATATTAAAAGACATCAACAAGCAACATATCTAATAATAGTTGAGAGCCTGGGACCTCTTGAGTGAATCAGACACCAAATGAATGAATGGTCTCATCTCTGTGTTTCTCCTCCACCTTCCAGTGTGACCTTTAAGTCTGGTGCATGTGCAATCTGATCAGCAATGAAAAGATTCTGACACCATCAAAAGTGCCAAGCAAAGACCCCAGGACAGTCAGGACTGAGTGCACTGTTTGTGTGTATTCCATTCTAAAGGTTTGTTCACTCTCTTTCAAACAAAATGGATAAGTGAGTTGTGCATGGTAAACGTTGCAGGGGGTCTGGTTCCTCATCAGATGCTAATGTTACTGCAATATAAGTAAAACCCCACCCACTGATATGGACAGTAATGCAGCTGAACTTGTATGTGAACCTTCAACTAGTGTTGGTGCTAGTAAGTCTGCTGTGAAAAGTGATATCAAAGAACATTTAAGTTTTAAATTAAGAAAATATCAAGATGAATATTTAAAACTGGGATTCTCATGGGCACTTGTAAATCATGACCCATGCTAGGTGTTCTGAGATATTAGCAAATGACAGCATGAAACCGCTGAAGCTCAGACAAAACATTCTGAACACACAAATAAAGACGTTCATTTTTTCAACTGCTAAATCATCAATTTGAGCGGTCCAACAGATACAATGAAAAAACAAATGACTATGCCATCAAAAGCTCTGAAAGCAGCCCTTGAAGTAGCTTACTTGAGTGCTAAGTTAATGAAGCAACATACCATCAGTGAGGCATTAGTATTACCAGCTGCGGTCAAGATGTGTCAAATGGAGATGGATGTGGTGAAAACTTTGAAAACTATTCCTTTGTCATGAGACAGACTGAGTAGGCAGATCAATGAACTTTCTGAAGTTATCAAAGTGAAACTTTTGACTAGAGTTAAACAAAGCACAAATGTTTGCAATATAACTTAAGGAGAGCACTGATTTCACAAATTTGGCTCAACTTGTGTTTGTCAGGTATTGCAATGAGGATGAAGATAGGCCATGTTTTCTGCAGAACAGCATGTCAAAGTCTAATTGCATTGGCATGTGTACTGATGATGGAGTTGTGAAGGTGGTCCCAAGAAGAGCTTCAGAGGGGAAGTACTTAGCATGGAACCTCATGTTCAATTCATGCATTGCATGATACACACTGAGGCTCTGGCTGCTAAAAAAGTGGAACCTGAAGCAAGGTTTTGAATTGTGCAGTGCAAATTTGTAAAAGCAAGAGCTTTACAGAACAGGCTATTTTCTATTCTGTGCAATTAAATGGGTTTCCATATACCAAGCTCCTTCTGCATATGGAAGTCAGATGGTTGTTCCTAGGGAAGATGCTTCACCATGTTGTCTGTCTCCATCTCTTCCTGTCGGAACGCACCCTGCACTGGTTCTTGATTCTTTGCTGTCTCGTAGACATTTTTGAAAAATTAAATGAATCTTCACTCCAAGGAAAGAACAGCAACATCTAGCTGCTTAGTGACAGGATTTCTGCATTGCTAAGGAAGCTCACTCTGTGGAGAGAGAAATATGAAGAAGGAAATGCAGAGCGTTTCCATTGGTCTATGGATGGGTAATTCAGGAAAAATGGTTGATAGACCAGCAAGAGGATCTGCAACAGTCCATGAAGCTCTTTCAAGATCCCAGCAGCAGAGCAACAGTCCAGGATGGTGTGGCCGACAGAGCAAGAGAAGGTTCCTCAGGAATTTGTTAAGGAGCAGACAGACAGTGGAATAGCTCCAGACGCTGTAGAGTCTGAGTCCTGCAGCCAAGAGCGGCAGTAGAGCCCAGGGATCAAACTGGGTAAAATGATTCTGACAAACAACCCTAAAGTCTTTCTCCAACTTTTGAGAGAGTAGCTGTAGGCTCTAGCTGGGATAAGCATCCTGGACTTTCTGAACGGCTCCCTATCTGCAGGCTACATGTCCCTAAGCAAAGTCCCTGGTGTGTTCTATGATAAAGTCAAGGCAGCCATTGGGGATAGAGTCTCTCCTCAGGGCACTACTGACAGAAATTCAGGGCTGCAAAATGGACAGTGAGAATAAGGTCCAGAGCTTTCACACAGGCTACCTATTTGTTGAAGGTGGAAAGCCAGGGGCTGGAGGAAGTGATGGATGCTGAGATTTTGGAGCAGTTCTTGCAAAGGCTCTCTGAGGTGGCAATTGTCTTGGTGAGCAATTATTAACTCTTGACTTTGGATAGTGCAGTGAAACTCTTGGGGGATGTCTGAGAGACTGATTCACTCAGAAGAACAGTTCATCCTTTGCAGGGACAGGAGATGGAAGAAAAAAAATACCCCTCGGTATGTGAGTGGACGCTATTAGAGAAGGGAGGTAAAGGGGAAAAAATCTACATCCATACCGAGAGTGAACCAAGGGAAAAACTGAAATGAAATATAACTGGTGAAAAAGGGAATTGATCAAACAGCTGTGACAGGTGAAAACAGACCCTGAAAACAGTAAAGGAGAAGCCCGCCCACAAAGGACCTCCAATGTATGAACAGACAGAGTGACCGTTTGAACAGCTATTGATGAAATATAGCCCAAAGATGCCACAGGGCCCACTAGGCAAAGAAGCCCACTTGTGGATGAACTCAACAAAAAGAGGTACAGCCACAAGAACATTGAATCTAAGGAGCGCTTCAAGCCCCTTCCCCCCAACCAAAGAGCAAAGAACAGGACAGCATGAGTGGAGATGGGCTTACAGCCAAGGAGAGAAAAAATGGATTCTTCTCTGACGTGACACAGTCTACTGTTGAGTAATCTCTTTTGTTCTTGTTAATACCAATGCATTTGATATTAACTGCAGAGTAAGGAAGAGTAGCATGTACAAGCTCAGAAAGGTTAATGTGTTGGTAATCTATAGTTTATTATTATAAGTAGTAAGTACTTGCTAAGGTTCTATATTATTTTTGGGTACAAATTTTTGAGTTTTCTCTGATAAAGTTCTAAAAATGTTAAGTGATCCCTTTGTCTTGGTTTGCTCTGCCTCTCCTCACAGTTAGCACAGCCGAGCCTAGGCTGATCACGTTATTGGCAAAGGCCCAAGAGAAGACAGAGCCGTTGGAAAAGGAGACCTTGACGGGGACAACAATGAGGGAGGTGTGTAATGCAATGTGCTGAAACAGGAGCTAACAGCACCCCATTAGTCAAATCAACTGATTACAGCTACAGTTGAGGGGCTCATTTGAGGGGGACACAACCCCAGCAGCTAGGAGTATGTAAATTGAGAGGAAGGAAGTGCTGTGGGGGAGTGGCAGAAGTAAGCAGGATTGGCTGTTCCCTTCCACAGAAGCACCTGGGGAAGGTTGCTGGGGGACTGTAAACAGCCCCTGTTGGAACACCACAGTCAAACACAGTGCTGGTGAAGGAGAGCAGAAGTCGTGTGGCTTATACTTAAGGGCAGTAAAGCCTGACAGGGGCCAAGTGCCTCACAGATAGTGCAGGCATGCAGCGAGAACACACCTACTGCAACAGCTCTTAAGGCAGCGTTTCCTAGAGAGTGGGGTGCTAGTCAAGCGTGGAGCGGGGAGGAGGAGGTGCCGGGATACTCCTCAGCTCCGCTCCAGAGTCTCAGCTTTTGTTTTAACTACCAAACAAATGCATTAGTCGTTAGCTGTTCCGTCTGTGAAGAAAATCTTCATGACACGTACTCAAGTGTGATCTGTGCAGCAACCTCTGCCTGGGTTTGCAAAGAACCTGAAACAACAGCAAGAGCGAGCAGCGACCTGGCCTGTTCATTCCAATGTGTGCTAACTCAGATGCCAGTGATGATACTTTAAATATCAACATGGCTAATAATTTCACTGCTCAAAGCATGCAAGAAAGGAGCGGAAGGATCATATTATGAAGACTCTATCAATTGATTCTGAGTGAGCGTGCAAGGTGGGAAGGCCCTTAATGGAACATGGCTGGGCTGTAAGGCACAATGGATTTCATTTTCCAGTGTGCAGAAGTTTGGGAAACACAGCCTTAAGGAGAGGGCAGTGACTTCAGATGAGGCCACCTCAAACATTACACAGCAAGATGCTACAAATCATCCAGTGGCCTTAGAAAGCGATGAGATTGTTTAAAATAATTAGTTTGGGTTCTTTTTGTTTACTTGCTGGTATTTGAGCCTGTAGGGTGCACTCATGTCACGGTTTCCAGCTTTCCTCCATGTCTTGAGGGGTAGGCACTTTAAAAAAGGATATTTGAGATTCTCACGTCATCACCCAACTGTAAGGGCTGGAGCTTAAGGAAAAAAAAATATCCCGAGACTCATGATAAAATCATGGGAGTTGGACACATTGTACATATCCTCCCTAGCAGCTCGCCACATGTCTAACCAAACAGCATGAAGCAATAAGACCATGCATAAATCCTCCCAGCAACGATGCATGTTATCCATTGCGTTTCCCCAGAACTGTATGGGTAAGTGAAATGTCAAAAGGGAAACACAGCAAAAACAACAAGGAGTTCTTGTGACACTTTAGAGACTAACAAATGTATTTGGGTGTAAACTTTTGTGGGCTAAAACCCACTTCATCAGATACATGGAGTGGAACATACAGTAGGGAGGTATAAATACACAGCATATGAAAAGATGGGAGTTGCCTTCCCAAGTGGGGGGTCCATGCTAACAAGCCAATTCAATTTAACCTGAAAGTAGGCAATTCGCAACAGTTGACAAGAAGTAATGGAAATCACTTTTGTAGTGCTAATGAGGCCAATGTAAACAAGGTGGCCCATTTCAAACAGTTGACAAGAAGGAGTGAGTATTTAGCAAGGGGAAATTATTTTTGGAAAAACAACATGGAGTACTGGTGGCACCTTAGAGACTAGCAAATTGATTTAGTTTCTGTAGTGACCCATCCACTCCCAGTCTCTATTCAGGCTTAATTTGATGGTGTCCAGTTTGCAAATTAATTCCAATTCTGCTAGCCCAATAAAGAAAGTAACAGAATGCCATTAGCCATCACCTACAGTCCTCAACTAAAACCTCTCCAGCGCACCATTAAGGACCTGATGGATCATCCCTGAAGGGTGATCCCTCATTCTTACAGACCTTGGGAGACAGGCCAGTCCTTGCTTACAAACAGCCCCCCAACCTGAAGCAAATATTCACCAGCAACTGCATACCACACACCACACAACAAAAACACTAACCCAGGAACCAAGCTCTGCAACAAACCTTGTTGCCTTCTCCGTCTCCATATCTACTCTAGTGACACCATCAGAGGACCCAACCACAACAGCCACATCATCAGGGACAAATTCACCCGCACATCTACCATTGTTATATGTGCTAGCAATGCCCCTCTGCCATGTACATTGGCCAAACCGGACAGTCTCTATGCTAAAGAATGAATGGACATCAGGAATTATAACATTCAAAAATCAGTAAGAGAACACTTCAGTCTCCCTGGTCACTCAATAACAGATTTAAAAGTGGCAGTTCTTCAACAAAATACTTCAAAAACAGATTCCAGTGAGAAACTGCAGAATTGGAATTAGTTTGTAATTGTACTGGAGGCCACGGTTTACCAAACATCAAGCTGGCTCACGATCAGAAGGCAGGAAGAAGTAATCATCAGACCAGCAGTGCACAGCCCAGTAAAGCCCAGCTGCACCTACAGTTTCCTGTTGCCTCCTCTGGCTTAAATAGAGGTTGCAGCCCAATCAGGAGCCCTGAAGTGCTCCCAAGCAGAGCATAGAGGCAGGGCTTGCACTCCAGTTGAACTTCATGGATTCCAGGCCCAGCTACTGTCTATGAGCTGCTGGCCAGAGTATTGGCATGTGATGACTCACCTCCAGGGACCTGGGTTCACCTGACACATGGAGCCCCATTTTAACCACTTTTCACTTTTAACCTCTTACCTAGCTGTGGAGATGTGGCCACATGCTTCCATAACATCCATACTATTCCTGTCCCAGGTGGGCACTAGAATGTGACATTGAATTGAAATTGTTACTTTTTTACACTCTCTAGTACTCCACAGGATGGATGGTGACGCCTTTCTATGATTATTAACACTTTCACTTTATGTTTATCATTCTAATACCTGCTCCTTTCAGAGCAGGGAGGAGCCTAAATCCACATTAGTGGAATGGCTTACAGACTTGAAGAGCTGTTCATGGAAATGCGCAGAGACACAGACGGAGATTTAGGCCCAACATAATCATTTGAGCAGCACAAAGTTAAGGTCACCTTTGAAAGGTAGGATAGAAATCTTGAAAACATTCTGGAAAGGCAGGACTGGTTCATGCCAAGGAAATGGAATATATAAGGAACAAGAGGAAGTTGCAAATGCAGGACAGTTCCAAAGGGCAATGTTTACTAAATATTTAAAGGCCCAAGAAACTTAAATGCTGCACTGATCCACCCAGAAGCCTGGCTCATGGTATCCGTCAGGACATCAGTAGTAGTTGTTGCACTCCTGCTCCCTACTCTCCAGCTTCCCCATAGCTTTTCCCAGATACCCAACCCCTTGGTGAGATTCTGGAGAGAAAAAGGATGTATCCAACAGGTGGCAGATGCACGACCTTGACCCATTCATTCCCCTCAGGCTCTTCGATGCCTGGATGGGGCCTCACAGTCACACCTGAACTGATCTCTGAAGCATCAGTGTAGCACTGCACATTTAAAGGCAAACCTTCCTTCACAGATGTGCATACTATGCCAAGAATGTGAGGGGATTGTGAAGTAGAAATCTTCTAGGAAGGATGCATCAATGCCAAGGTCTTCACTTGAGGCAAAACAATGTCTTTCAGCCAAACATATCACTATGCTCGTTTTCTACAAGCATTTTAATGGGCCTTAATTTGTTTTAAATGGCCAGTATTCTACCAGCTCAGCGATATCATTTTAGGGCCATCATTTCAGAGTCTCTTCAATTTAAAATCTCTTTGCTGTTCTATAAATCTTGCACTTCTGCACTTCTGTTTGTCAGCTGTCTTGGACTTTATGGCTCCCTGGGCTCAGAGACAGGCTTGTAATTACGATGTGTTTTTTTTCCCCCTCCCTATTCTCAGGAAATCTGGTTCTGTTGTGGATTTCTCAACACATTCGTTCAGCTGCTGGAATAATTTAATATTCTGTTTTATTTCTTTATAGCTGCAGGGGTGGAAGTATAATTCTATGCACTAATAAACTGGCAAACTGATTTATTTTGTTTTCCCTGAAATGCAGATCTTGGAGCATGGATCTCAAACAGGAACATAGTATAAACTGGCTTCTGGTGCTAAAGATGTCCATATAAACCGTAAGTAATGGGTGAGAGAATAAATTATCTAAACTCTGGATAAACATCGTGGAGTGTCTTTATACTCCTGGAAAAGATTAATCAGTTAGTCACTCCTAGTGCCTAATTAGCAGAACAGAAAAGGGCAACTTGTCCTCTTAGCATTTTGTTAAGAGAGAATTTATTGTTTCATTTAAACGGGGCCAAGGGAGAAGTGTTTCTAGCCCTTCTCATTGCTTGCTATCAGAGCATCTGAGCAGAAATAGAGCCCACAGGAAGCTGTGATCCTCTTTGTTTTTATGGCCATTTAATAAACCTTTTTAAGTTTTATTCCTGAAACATAAAAATCAGTAAATTCCCTGAAAATAAAAACCTGTGTCAAGTTTTTATAAGAAAAAATCATATAAATCTTTCAGGCATTTTATAACTTGAGCACCATGGGTACAAACCGGTCATTGGAAATGAAAGCATTAATTAAATTTTCCCTGGCTTTGGCTGGTCTTCCTGGAGATAATTAACAACTGGGTACTAAAATAGCTGACCTTGCAGAGGCTGCTCACTCTAGGGAAAACAACCAGGACAGCTCTGATTAGTCTAGTTTTCATGGAGCACTTAGTTAAGATTGGGCTGTTGTGCTGTTTTCCTGGGAGATCTTGTAAAATGAACAAGGTCAGGCTCATTCAGGACTTGGGTCTCCAGCAATCACTTTGCATCAAGTAGTGTTGGATGTTGGCTAAGTGGTGTTCTCCCCTTGGAGTCAGTAGAGAACCAGTGCCTCAGTAGTGGGAATCACAGGACTGTGACCTTGGAGGCACCATCTGTCAGATGAGATTTAAAAATGGCCTGACCATTCAATTAGAGCCTTACTTTGCAGAGCTGCAAGAGGGGAAGAGAAAGAGAAGCCCATTTTGTTTTGTTGATTTGCATACCAGCAGCATAAACCCTGTTATAGTCTTAGCCTTCACAACCTCCTCAGGCAAGGAGTTCCACAGGTTGAATGTGAGCTGTGTGAAGAACTTCCTTTTACTTGTTTTAAATCTGCTGCCCATTAATTTCATTTGCTGGCCCCTAGTTCTTGTATTATGGAAACAAGTAAATAACTTTTCCTTATTCACTTTCTCCACACAACTCATGATTGTATATATCTCTGTCATATACCCCCTTAATCTCCTCTTTTCCAAGCCAAAAAGTCCTAGTCTCTTTAATCTCTCCTCATATGGGAGCTATTCCAAACCCCTAATCATTTTAGTTGCCCTTCTCTGAACCTTTTCTAATGCCAATATATCTTTTTTTGAGATAAGGAGACCATATCTGTATACAGTATTCAAAATGTGGGCGCACCATGGATTTATATAGGGGCCATAAGATATTCTCCATCTTATTCTCCTTCTTTGTAATGATTCCTAACATCCTGTTTTCTTTTCTGACTGCCGCTGCACACTGCATGGATGTCTTTAGAGAACTATCCACGATCACTCTAAGATCTTTTTCCTGATTAGTTGTAGCTCAATTAGCCCCCATCATATTGTATGTATAGTTGAGGTTATTTTTTCCAAAGTGCATTACTTTACTTTTATCCATATTAAATTTATTTGCCATTTTGTTGCCCAATCACTTAGTTTTGTGAGATCTTTTTGAAGTTCTTCACAGTCTGCTTTGGTCTTAACTATCTTGAGCAGTTTAGTATCATCTACAAACTTTGCCACCTCACTGTTTATCCCTTTCTCCAGATCATTTATGAATAAGTTGAATAGGTCCTTGGACTGACCCTTGGAGAACACCACTGTGTCATCTCTCCACTGTCAGAAATTGGAGATCTGGGACTCTCATTGAAAAGGAGAGTCTTACAAATGTATTAGTGACAAAGAGTCCTGTGGCACCTTAAAGACTAACAAAAGTATTTAAGCATAAGCTTTCATGAGCTAATACCCTCTTCATCAGATGCATGCAGTGGATGCATACTTCCACTGCATGCATCTGACGAAGTGGATATTAGCCCACACAAGCTTATGCTTCAATACTTTTGTTAGTCTTTAAGGTGCCACAGGACTCCTTGTCGCTTCTGCAGATCCAGACTAACATGGCTACCTCTCTGATTCTACCTCTCTTGACAAATGTATTAGGGACCCTTCTTAAACTAGGGTCTCAAACATGCGAGTAGCCCCATTGATTTCAACAGAATTACACACCTGCTTAAAGTTAGGCACGTGCTTTAATACCTTACTGAACTGACACCTAACTCAGTTTTGTGCCTTTCCCATGTGTTACTTGATGTGGTGAGACACAGGTTCTTGGTTAGCATGATAGGTGGAAGTTTTGTCTTTATTAATCTTATAACATCAGCCTTGTAAAGGGCACAGTTCCATTACATTTGAGCAGCTTGTGTTTTGTGTCCCTTTGCTGGTTTTTACAGCTGGAACTGAATGGAGTGAGGCCAAGTGGTATGCTCAAGTACATGCAGAATGTATGAAATAGTAATGATGTCAAGAGATGCTATACTGGTGACAATCATCTCCTGATCCTAATTCCTTAAATACAGGATCCTAGAGACATAGGTCCCAATTTTTAAATTGGCCTCAACTCAGCCTCTGAATTTGCACTTGAGTGCAATTTTGGAGGAACAAATAATTGCAGCTCCATTTTATACTTGATTCATGGGTGCAGCTGCAGGCAGGTAGTTAGATATGAAGTGCTACCAAATTAACATGCAATTATCTGAGCCAGGAACTTGAGTCTGCAATTTATTTCTGCGTGCAAAAATCACAGGTCACTTATCAAAATAGTGCCCTTAATGCATTTTTGCATTGATATGTTTGTGTTTTGTATTACATTAATGTTACTGAGTGACTGAATGATGAGGAGTGACTCGGTTAATGGCAGTGTCATTTTTAATTCTTTGTTTTTTAAAATTCAACAATTTTATTTAATAAATTCAATAAAATAAGATGCCATCTGAGCCGCAATCCACGTATTGCCAGTGAGAAAAGCAGGTGGAATGAGAACTGATTTGACCCTTCTCCAGAAATGTTCAACCCATGATGAAGCTGAACATTTAATTACTTGTCGGGCGGGAAATCAATTCTCCCACCCAGCTTGGAGCCATTTCAGGAATCTCACCAGAACCTTTTTACTGAGCTTTGCAGCCCCATTTTGCAGATTTAGGCCAAAATTGTGATTGCACCCTGGGCAGGTGTGTAAGGTGGGAGTGTGTGCAAGGTGCCACACAAGGTTTTTTCACAATTGCAGTCCATCCTGCCCCTGCCAAAGTCACAATCAACCTCAAAAGGGGTGTGGAGAGGCAAGGCTATAGCTCCTGCCCTCACTCTCTGCATCAGCTAGCATAAGGGATTGGGTGCAGAAAAGGGAGCATGCTATACCATCTTAAGAGATGACCAGATACTCTCCCTCTGCACATCAGAGAGCTTTGGGATAGTGCCCCCTCCAGCAGCAGTATGGCTCTGCAAAGCAGTGCTGTGTATATACTGCACAAGCTACCCCATCCCCTAAACTTCAGATGTCTTTCAGAGAAGCATCTGGAGTTTGGGGGACTTATTGGAGGATCCTCCTCTTTTGCCATCCAGCTTTCTGGAGGGGTTCCAGAGGACACTGTCCTTGCTCCCTTTCTCTTCTCCCTTGACATTTTATCTCTGGGTAAGCTCAGCTGCAAACACAAATTCAGCTGAGTCTCTATGCTGATGCCTCACAGCTCCACCTCTCTTCTCCAGATGGGTCTCCTTCTGTCCAAAGCAAAATCTCAGGCCAGGTCTACACTGGGCGAATAGCGTAGCTGAAGTCGACATATCTTAAGTCAATTTACCTCAGCATCCTCACAGTGGTGAGTTGACCGCTGCTGATCACCAGTCAACTCCGCTTCCGCCTCTCATGGCGGTGGAGACGAGGAGAGCGCTTGGGGACTGATTTGTCACATCTACACTAGATGCGATAAATCGATCCCCAATAGATCCATCACTATCTGCCGATCCGGCGGGTAGTGTAGACATGGCCCTCGTGTGTCTGTGACCTCTTCTTGTAGATATCTAGCCTCAGCTCAAGCTCAAAATGGCTAAAACAGAGCTCCTACTCTCTCATCACCCTGTGATGCTCCCCAGGAATGCGCAGAGTTGGGAGGCACCTGTGACCTTAGGCACCCCTGTGCTCACCCCTTACACTCTATTGCAATAATATTTGTGTGAAATATGCCGTGTGAGGGATCATATGAAAGCTAATCTCTGGCCACTCAAGTCCTGCCATCCAGGTCTTCACAGACTTCACTCTCTCTGTTCAGGTTAGTAGAAGTCCCTTGAATCCCTGGAGAATTGTGTCTGTAATATCCAGCCCCTATCACTAGGCACTCACAGCAATTACCTGGTAAGCTGCCCCTGAAGGGACAGAGTACACACGGTTTGATGGGTACAACTCAGATCAGACCCTTAATAACAACACAGCACTGTGATCTAATTATAATGAAAAAAACGTAAGTTTATTAACAAAGGTTAAGATTTTAAAGCTAGAGAGTCAGGGTAACAAGAACAACAGGTTACAGATAAAACAAAACATAAAACGCAATCCTAGGTCTACACTTACCAATGGTTACCTTTCCTATTTAAGGAAGTAGAGTTCCTCCCAAGGGTTCAGTCTTTGTCAAAGCTGTTAATCTTCAACTGTAACTGGGATCCAAGTTTTCATGAAATACTTCATGCCCTCCAAGGGTTTTCCTCAGTAAATGGATCACACAGGGTCCTTTCCCCTTGCTTTTTCACCCTAAAATTTATCCTCTTTGAACCTCACAGACAAGACAACCCCCATCTACAGTGTCTTAGCACATTGACTTCACATCCTCATGTTGATGCAGAATACAAATATAGCTCCTGTTGTGCTTGGCTTTACAATGCTAAATTTACATCAGAGACGTAGGCAGACCTTTGTCTGGCAAAAGATGCTTGTCAGTGCTGCCTGGGATTCCAAAATGTATTTTCACTACATACATACAGCTCCTTAAAAGTCATCCATGCACACATCATGCACTGGTTTTGAGGATTTGTATGATACAAGCTTCTATCAGACAACTTACATGACTGTTTCTGAATCAATACCTCTAAAATAGTGTATTAAGTATAGTGAGTTTGTCAGGCTTGATCGGTATTGCTGTTACACAACAGGGAACCCTTCACCAGTTGGCACTCAGAGGTTCTTAGGGTCACGCTCCCCCACCTCACTGCTACTTCCTTTCTCAATCAGTGTGGACAACACCACTGTGCTACCTGCCACTCAGAGCCATGACCTGTGTGTCTTTTGGAACTAGGACCTCACACTAGGTCTCCTCATCCAGACTATGGCTAAATTGTGCTGATTCTTTCTGCATAACATCTCTGAAAAAACAGCCTTTCCTTCCATCCACACAGCTAACACTCAGTCTTCTCTCTAGCCTTGGCAAATGCAATCTTGCCCCAAGCGTATCCATTCAGAATGTTGCTGAAAACATTGTTTTCTAGTCAGTGGCGTTGTCCATGTCACCCCTCATTTTGCTAAGTATGAGGGGGTAGCCGTGTTAGTTTGTATCCTCAAAAACAATGACGAGTCCAGAGGCACCTTCAAGACTAACACATTTATTTGGGCATAAGCTTGCATATCCCCAACCTCCCCCAACAACTCAAGCAAATAAGTGGTCTCAAAAACCAGTATCTTGACAGAGGAAAATTATATTAGGTTCTCAGCTTGCTGTCTCTCCTTTCAAAATGCATCTGCTCCAGTCTGCAGCAATGACATTAGGGTTCAACAGAGATCACACAGCCTTGGGATCCCTCACACCATATTATAAAAGCTTCAGGAAGATTAGTGGGTGGGTTAACATCGTTAGTATTTCCATTGCTTTGGTTATCTGTGACAAAGCTGGAGAAGGGAAAGCTCCATTCATGCCTGCGGAGCACCAGATCATCAGAAAGAGCCACTCAACTGGTGTGCATGAGGAGACCCTCAAGGGCACATCTGCAGAAGCTAAAGAAAAAGTAGATAGAGGCACTATAGTGAATGCGTTCGCAACCTTGATTCATCAACATTAGTTACAACACTTTCCCTTGGCAGGCACACAGCACGGTGAAACCCCAACCAGGGTGAGTTCAGCCTGGTGCAGAAGTGGGAGTTGGGACAAAAGGTGATGGGGTTTCGGAGAGAGATCACAAGTGCCTACGTGCACTATTCCAAATACTGGCACCATTTTCCCCAGGCGGGGATGATGGAAGCTGATATCTCACTCCTGAGGGAAACCAAGGATGCCAGGGGACAGTTCCTGAATGTGTGTAGCTGCAGGCCAGGTCTTTATGCTGCTCGCCTGTGTGCTGCAGCTGATTGGCGCCGCAAAGTTTCCCACCAAAGGGGAAGAAAAAAGGCAGCCCTCCCGAGGAACCTTTGGCAGAGGATTGCAGAATACCGCAAGGAAAGTTTCCTAGAGATCTCTATGGAGGATTCTTGGGACATCCCAGTGTGCATCAGCAAACTTTTCTGCAGGGTCCCCTCTGCCTACCTGCACAGGGGAATGAGAAGCATATACAAACACTCTTAGCATTGGTTATTTCTATCCCTCTTCTACCCTGGAGAAAAAAACCCCAGAGCTCTGCCTCATGTCTCCCTGCAGTATCAGAGTATGAGTACTTACCGGTGTTTCTTTCTCCTGCGTCAGGCGAACCAGAGCGCAAGTGCTGGGACTGGCTAGACCCCTCCGTAGTTAAAAAGAGGTCCTGGCTTGCCAAGCCAACTGATGAACCTGTTGCCTGTCCCACATTTTCCTCCAACTCCACTTCCTCATCCAACACTTTGTCCTCAGAGTTAACTCGGCTGACCTGAAGTATCCACAGGGTCGTTGGCTGGGGGAGGAGCGGTTACTGTCCAGGATGGCATGCAGCTCCTTGTAGAAGCAGCATGTCTTTGGCAATGCACCAGATGAACGATTGACCTCCCTTGCCTTCTGGTACATCTGCATCAGCTCCTTGATATTAGCAAGGCACTGATGCGTGTTCCTATTATGCCCCTTTTCCTCCATGCCATGAGCAATTTGCCTGTAGGTATCAAAGTTCCTACTGCTGGAATGGAGCTGTGACTGCACAGCTTCCTCTCCCCACAGACCCAGTAGATCCAACAACTCTGGTGTGCTCCAGGCAGCAGTGTGTTTGCTGTGGGGAGCTAGCATGCTCAGCTGGGAAGATGCAATGTGAGCTGTCCACACTGAGCAAACAGAAAAAGGAATTTCAAAAATTGCTGGAGCTTTAAATGGGTGTGTATGCATGCCTCTATACCTGGCTGCAGGGCAGCAGAGATCAAACTGGTGGCCAGACTGGTCATGGTGGGCATTGTGGGACACCTCCTGGAGGCCACTTAGGGAAACATAAGAAACGGTGTCTACACTGACACTGTGTTGCTCTAACTTAGTCGCAATAAGCTCCATGCCTCTCATCCAGGTAGTTTTATTATGTCAGCATAGCAGGAGTGAAATCAGTGAGAGGAGCACTGCAGTGTGTACATCTCCACTGTTTTGTCAATGAAAGCTGACTTTTGGTGACAAAACAGTGTAGTGTAGACATGGTCACAGTGGCTTGATTTAAGAAATCTTCAGCAGACAGGTCATCCCTAGTTCTTACCGAAAACAAAGGATTGTTTCAATTACAGCTCTCTAAACATAACTGAACAAAATCATCTGACTCTTGCCTACCGTTAACATCATCAAGAACTAACCATGTCCCCCTTTGTATGGCTTCCACAACCTGCCCGCTTGAATTTATTTACACTAACAAAACAAAATTCCTCACAAGACACCATATCCCTAAATTGAGTTAATTCCATTGCCATCTTCTCGTTCCATATACACATCTGCATTTTTAAGAATATTTGGGGGTTCCTTCACAGAACCATCAGGTGTATCTTCTACATCAGACACTGAGAGTCAGCCTCCAAGGTACCATAGCAAGAGTCACTAGAAGTAGATGGGAACCCATCTACAGAGTCTTCTGGAGATCTTTCAAAATCAGACTCTATGTGAGAGTCTCCACTATCCCCAAAAAGTCCAGAGCTACATCCAGCCTCCTCTTTCTCAGACATGACAGTTTCAGCCCCCCCCCGGGGGGGGGGGGGGGGGGGAGGGGGGAAGGGGCTCTCTTTTTGTTTTTTTCACCTCATTGCATCTTTAGCCTTTAAAAAAATTTTACGGTCACCCTGAACCCATACCTTTTTGGCAGCTGTCTGTTTGTCCCCCAATCCCTGTAGATACAAATGCTGATCCCAGTTTGTTTATCTCCTCCTCCGCAATTGATGTATACTCTTGAGAATGCCCCTTTTATCCATGACTACTTGTGAGAACCAGAACCATTCTCTGGAAAAATGGAAGCATTTTTCAAAGTCATCCACGAGAGCGTTTGCATTTTTGATGCAGTTTCTGGTCATTCTTTCTTTCAGAATTCAGGAGGATACACTGGCCCTCGGTTTTCTCAGCAAAGCATCATGTTTTTCCCCAATCTTTTTAGAATAGTGAAGAACTGTGTCTAGCTTGTTGAGGTAAGAAAAGAGTTCAAAACAATTTTCAGATACTTCATAAGGAGATACTCCCTGATCACTTGAGCTTTCAGTCCTGGGGTTTTTATTCACAACCCCTTTATCACATGATTCAGGTTTGTAGATTGGTGTGTTTTCACTCACTGATATCAGGGCTTGCGGTGATGATCACCACTGTAGAACTGGAGGTGTGTTTGCACTGTGGCTTTTTACCAGTCTTTTGTTTTGTCCTTTGGCTTCACGTAGCCAAGCTTTGGACTGTCTTGATGCTTTGTCCATGCTTTTCTGTTCTTTTGTATTGGTGGTGTTCTTAAAGATCTCAGAGCAGATTCCTGATTCTTTGTTGGTTCTGTGGACTGTGTCTCCATAGCTCTACTATGGCATCATCAGATAAGTCACACAGGCCTGATTAGGAAAACATAGGTGCCAACTCCTTGGTGCTCCATGGCTGGAGCACCAGGGAAAAAAAATTAATGGGTGCTAAGCACCCACCAGCAGCCTTCCCCACCACCCTCCAATGCCTCCCTCCCACTGGCATCCCGCTGATCAACTTCTCCCCCTCCCAGCACCTCCTGCCTGCCACAGATCAGCTATTCCACAGCGTGCAAGAGGTGCTAGGAGGGAGGGGGAGAAGTGGGGATGGGATGTGCGCAGGGAAAGAGCTGGAAAGAGGTGGGAAAGAGGTAGGGTGGGAAGAGGCAGGGCGGGGTGCAACCTTGGGGGAAAAGGTGGAGTGGGGGAGAGGCCGGGGTCAGAGCGAAGGTGGGAAGAGGTGGGGTGGGGGCTTGAGGGAAGAGGTGGAATGGGGGCAGGGATTGAGGAGGAGAGGAGGGGATCCAGCACCCCCAGGGTAAAGAGGAAGTCAGTGCCTATGAATAGAATTCCAATTTATCGCAAATAAACGTTTTACAAAATTCACAAAAAACTGAACTGTATAATCTTTTTCTTACCAAAACCCATCCACACCTATGTATTTGCTTAAAATCAAAACTGTTTAAACAACCAAGCAAATATGCAAAATAAACCCACACATAGTTATGCATTTGTTTAAAACCAAAACTGTTTAAACAATCAAGCAAATATGCAAAATATTACCAGCCTTCATCTGTCTGTCAGCTGTTGATACTGGAGAATTTTCCTTTTCAGCTGTTGCTTTCTCTTTTCTTTTGAGCTTGTTTCTACATCATGTTCAAAGAGTTCTCGCTTGTGTTGACTGTACTAGCAATGTGTGGGGGTGGACAGCTTTATTACAAACCACATGAAACAGTCTTGTGAAATTTAAAAATAAAATACTAGTGTAGGTTGTTTTTCTTCCATTTAAAAATATCAGCTACAGTAACTCCTCACTTAAAGTCATCCCAGTTAAGGTTTTTTCATTGTTACGTTGCTGATCAGTTAGGGAACATGCTCGTTTAAAGTTGTGCAATGCTCCCTTATAACATCATTTGGCAGCTGCCTGCTTTGTCCACTGCTTGCAGAAGAGCAGCCTGTTGCAGCTGGCTGGTGGGAGCTTGGAACCAGGGTGGATTGGCAGCCCCCCATCAACTCCCCTAAGTTCCCTGTGGGGCAGCTGCCCAGCAGACTATCAATTGAGCTGTCCCTCCCCCCACTGCCATGTGCTGCTCCTGCCCTCTGCTTTGGAGCTGCTCCCCAAGTCCCTTGCTTGCTATGCGGGGGAGAGGCGGGAAGGAGAAGAGAGGGGTCTAATGTGAGGGTGTCCCCCTCCTCTTTGCTCTTGCACATCGTTTACCCCATCTCCCATAGAGCGGGAGTTCAGGACAGAGGGAGCTTCCTGGCAGCTGCTGTGGTCTCAGCTTGCTGATCTGCTTAATAAGGCAGTGTTCTTAAGAGTGGGGTCACCATATTTAAAAGGGAAATGCACATCTCTCTCTCACACACACAGACAGGGTGTGTGCTTCTGTCTCTGTCTGCCGTGCTGTCTCCCGTCCCTCCATTCCTGCTGCCTGGTAGAATGTGAGGCTACGTTAATGAGTTAACCCTTGAGGGCTCAGCCAATTGCTAGTTCAGCATTTAGCAGTAAGGCATTCCCTCGGAAATATTCCACCCTCTGACTTCTCCACCTCAACTAAGCTTCACAATCAGAGATAGTTCAGTGGCTTGAGCATTGGCCTGCTAAACCTAGGGGTGTGAGCTCTATCCTTGACAGGGCCGTTTAGGGATATGGGGCAAAAATCTATTGGATGATTGAATTGAGGATTGGTCCTGCTTTGAGCAGGGAGTTGGACTAGATCAGGGGTTGGCAACCTTCCAGAGGTGATGTGCCCAATCGTCATCGAGACAGGGCCTTGCATGCCACTCTGGAAGGGGCGGGGCTTTGGGTGGAAGGGGAGCAGCTGAGGGGGTTAGTCTGTCCCTTTTGGGGTTTTCCCTGCAGGCTATTGCCAGCCTGGGTGAAGGTGCTGAATGGGGCAGGCGGGAACCCTGGCTGGCAAGGGGCCGGCAGGGGAAACCCAGAGCATGGGCAGGCTGAGTGGCTCGGTCTCCCCTGCAGGATCCTGTTAGCTGGGGTCCCACTATTTGCCCAACGCAGCTCCCACTGCTAGCCTGGGTATAGGGAACCCAGGCTGACAGCAGGCTGGCAGGAGGTGGGGAGAACCCAAAGCTGCGGGGAGCTGAGTGCTCAGTCCGCCGCAGCTTTGGGGTTCCCCTGCTGGCACCTTGCCAGCCGGGGTCCCCGCCTGCCCCACTCAGGTCCCTCTGCTAGCCTGGGTATACGAAACCCAGGCTAGCAGCGGGAGCTGAGTGGGGCAGACTGTGGCTGGCAAGGCGCCAGCAGGGGAAACCCCAAAGCCGCAGGGGCGGGGAGTGGGAGGGCTGAGCTTTCCCCGCATGCCAGGGGAAATTGGCTCACGTGCCATGTTTGGCACGCGTGCCATAGGTTGCCGACCCCTGGACTAGACGATCTCCTGATGTCCCTTCCAGCTCTGATATTCTATGATCATCACTGTGTATGAGTATTAAATTGTTTGTTTAAAACATATACTGTGTGTGTATATATTGTGACGGAGTCAGACCAGAAGGGTATAGGATAGTGCTGGAAGGCAGGTATATTAGTCTCAGGATGTGCAGGTCCCTGTTCCCTGGATAGCCAAACAAAGGCTACTCCAGGCCAATCAAGACACCTGGGGCCAACTAAGAACCTTCTAGAAAGGAGTAGAAACAGCTAGCCTGACTGGGACACCTGAAGCCAATCAGGGACTGGCTGAATCCAGATAAAAACCTCCCAGTTAGTCAGGTGGGCTGTGGGTGTCAGGAGCTGTGAGAGGAAGTTATGCTGTTGGTGAGACTGAGTGGTGGACAACATATCATACAGAAGGAAGGAGGCCCTGAGGTAAAGGTGAAGTGGAGTTTGAAGAAGCGGAGACTGCTGTGGGGAAGTAGCCCAGGGAATTGTATTGTGTTTTGTGCCTAAAAGGTCAGCCATCTTAGCTGATACTATTAGGGTCCCTGGGCTGGAGTCCAGAGTAGAGGGCAGGCCCGGGCTCCTCCCTTTTCCATCTTCCATACTGGCCTGTGATGAAGGTAACTCACTAGGCGGTGACTCTTGCCAATTATACTGAGAAAGGGAGGTCACTCTGGGGCCTAGATGAGTTTCTGAGGCCCCTAAATCTGCCAGGAAGTGCAGGACCCACAAGTACAAACTTGGAACTTTATCACAATATACAGTAACTCCTCGCTTAACATTGTAGTTACGTTCCTGAAAAATGCGACTTTAAGCGAAATGATGTTAAACTACTAATCCAATTTCCTCATCAGAAATAATATAAATAGGGGGGGGTGAGGTTCCAGGGAATTTTTTTCACCAAACAAAAAACTATATAGACTCATAGACTTTAAGGTCAGAAGGGACCATTATGATAATCTAGTCCGACCTCCTGCACAACGCAGGCCACGGAATTTTACCCACCCATTCCTGCAATATACATCTCACCTATATCTGAGCTACTGAAGACCTCAAAACTTGGTTTAAGGACTTCAAGGTACAGAGAATCCTCCAGCAAGTGACCCATGCCCCTTGTTGCAGAGGAAGGTGAAAAACCTCCAGAGCCTCTTCCAATCTGCCCTGGAGGATAATTCCTTCCTGACCCCAAATATGGCGATCAGCTGAACCCTGAGCATGTGGGCAAGACTCACCAGCCAGACACCCAGGAAAGAATTCTCTGTAGTAACACAGAGACCACAGCAGCTGCCAGGAAGCTCCCTCCATCCTGAGCCCTGTTATGTGTTCCCCCTGCTCTATGGAAGATGGGTAAACGAGGTACAAGAGCAAAGGGGAGGGGGATGCCTCCCCTCTTCCTCCTCCCTTCCCTACCCCCCCAGATAGCAAGCAAGAGGCTTGAGGAGCAGCTCCAAGGCCGAGGGCAGGAGCAGCACATGGCAGTGGCGGGGAGTGAATGCCCATCAAAGCTAATTACTGACAATTTTTCCAATCCCAACAAAATCTAACCACTTTAACCCTGATGGAACATTAAGGAAACATGAGTGTGTGATTCCATCTGAAGACAATAGTTTCATACAACCCCATATCTTCAATAGGGTGTGGTTAAACCAATATAGCTCGACGGGGTTGAATCAGTTCTATTGTACTCAAGCACATGTCTTGCACATCCATGTTTTATACAAAATATAGGAGCATTTTGCTTTATTTTAAGCACATTTTTTTTATTTTCTCCAGATTCTACTCCATGCATTTCATTTTTTTGCTGCCAATAGGTCTCTTTTCTTAAAGACACAATCATTTGGGGTCAGCCCTTGAAAAGAAACTAAGATGCCCCATCTAAACGTTCATTTGATTTAAAGGCTACACAGACCAAAAACAGTGACAAAGACCTTTTTATTTTATTATATGTTGTATCACGTTTGTCTCCTCACCATTCTCTAACTTAATCCTTTTAGATTTCTTACAAATAGTCTTTTTCCTAAGTAGGGTTCTATAACTTTTTGCACAGATTTGCAACACAATGCATTAAGTGGTTATCCTTTGGTTTGGTAATTTTGCTTAAAACACTATTAGAGTCTTAAGTGCTTTGCACAGCATTTACCAAGGTCATTCCTTATGCTAAATTCTGGATTAAGTACAGACATTGCATTGAATAACCTATGGCAGTAACTGCATTTAATAAGCTTTCCAAACACAGGTCAGCACACAGGGCCTGGAGCTTGACATTTATATCCTCTAATGTTTAATTCACACAGTCATTATGCCAATGGCATGGTGTGTCTATAATCTTCAAAAAGCTTCTTTCAAAGACAGTGATTAAGGACAGAAGAAAAAGAAACACGTACATTGGACCACATAACTCTTTTATGCTTACAACATGGCAGAAGCTCAGTTAATTCTATGCCAAGAGCATTTCTTAATTCCATATACCCGTTATACTCTTCACGCTTGGTGTTCTCTTGAACAATTTGTCCTGGTGTGGAGCAAAAACCAGATGGGCCTGATTCATCTTTGCTCTCTGAGGCAACACTGCCCAGGGCCTCCAGAGACCAAAGAAAGGCATCATCAAGCTGTGGAGAGATTTTCAGAAAAGAAACAGCTGTAAGTCCTCTTGTTTTAGATTTACACAACCCCAGGCTGGTTCCTACTCCATTGCACCTCATCCTTCACAGCTACTTTTTATAGTCTCTTTACTCGAGCAACTTTTTCTTCATTCACCTCATCCAGCAGAGTCTCTGATGAACCGTGGACACCTTCCTCCATGGAGGTGGATGATAAATGGTCATCATGTTTGAGTCTCGGGATCAGGTTCCTGGATATTCATCAATGGCTGAGCCAAAGGGCTCCTCTTGGCAGCTCCTTCCTCTTCCTCAGAATTGTCACTTATGTAGTGCTTTCTTCACAGGTGACTGAGTACCCTCAGAGCTAAAATTAATTCTGCAGTTATCACAGGGGTGGTGAAGGAGGCTGTATTTCCTCTGAGCATTTCCATGATTTATGAAAAACGTGGTCTCAAAACAAGGTTGTCTCTTCCACACAATGACGGGGCTTCCAGTGGTGGTGCTACCAATTGGCCAACCACTGACAAAAAGACAAAAAGCTTGGGAATATAGTAGGAAGAGAGCCTGAGAAATAAGACCTTTTATCAGAAGCCTGGTATAAGGCAGGACCTGCTCACAGAATCTGGCAAGAACGTGGCTGATATTACAGAAATACACATTCCTAAGAAGTGCTAGTCACAGAGTAGTCACGCTAACATCCAGAACATCCTGATATCAAGAATGCTATCATAGAATCATAGAATATCAGGGTTGGAAGGGACCTCAGAAGGTCATCTAGTCCAACCCCCTCCTCAAAGCAGGACCAATCTGCAACTAAATCATCCCTGCCAGGGATTTATCAAGCCTGACCTTAACCTCTAAGGAAGGAGATTCTGCCACCTCCCTAGGTAATCCATTCCAGTGCTTCACCACCCTCCTAGTGAAAAAGTTTTTCCTAATATCCAACCTAAACCTTCCCCACTGCAACTTGAGACCATTACTCCTTGTTCTGTCATCTGGTACCACTGAGAACAGTCTAGATCCTTCCTCTTTGGAACCCCCTTTCACATAGTTGAAAGCAGCTATCAAATCTCCCCTCAGTCTTCTCTTCTGTAGACTAAACAATCCCAGTTCTCTCAGCCTCTCCTCATAAGTCATGTGCTCCAGGCCCCTAATCATTTTTGTTGCCCTCCTCTCAACTCTTTCCAATTTTTCCACATCCTTCTTGTAGTGTGGGCCCCAAAACTGGACCTATTACTCCAGATGAGGCCTTACTAATGTTGAATAGAGGGGAACGATCATGTCCCTCAATCTGCTAGCAATGCCCCTACTTATACAGCCCAAAATGCCGTTATCCTTCTTGGCAACAAGGGCACACTGTTGACTCAGAAAACATTCCCCAAGGATAACAGGAACACACTGATCCCTCCTAAAAGATAAGGTCAGGATGACAATATATAATAAAGATGTTTTGATTGAACCAACATGTGCAATGTAATGGGTAATAACTAGCTATATCAGGGGGCAGTAACTAGCTATGTCAGAGGGGCAGTACTAACTTATTTGTATCAGGGTATTTTGCGTATGGATTGGCAGGTAGTGTTCGATGTATCCCTGTTGACTCCGAAACTCCATCTCGGCAAGAGAAGGAAGCGGAGTTGATGGGGAGAATCTGCGGTCGGCTCGCAGCCATGAGGATGGCCAGGTAAGTTGCCCTAAGATACTTCGACTTCAGCTATGCTATTTGCGTAGTTGAAGTTGCATATCTTAGGCTGACCCCCCTACCCCCACCCTCCAGTGTAGCTCAGCTCAAAGATGTATCTCAGAAGGAGTATTTTTGTCTGGCCTAGGGAGGAATGAAAAGTCCTGCCATTCACTTATGTGGTCCATTGTTACAGGTATACTGTAATTAATGGTCCAGTGGAGTCTGTGAAATACTAGTACCATGCTTCGTCATCAATAAACCTGGCTGGGTGCCTTTGTCCCTTAATGGATCTTGTGATCGTTGGGCATTTGCTCGAGATCTGCCATGCCAGCTATCTGTGCAGGGCTGGGATGGCACATAGAGTGAACACACACACACAGCCAAACATCTATCAACATGTAACAACAGAGGCTGGCTAGGGTAATTGCTGAATCATCACAACTTTGGGCTGGCTTGCTCGCCCACTGCCAGGTTGGCCCCTCCCACTTTTGGGTGCTCCATCAGCCAACTTTGAGCTTCCTAGTGGAGCAGGGTTTCTGGATGGCTTTCAGTGTTGGATCTCTGCTTCAGTGGGGTTTACTGCCATTAGAAGACCATAGCCTGAGTTGCACTGGCTCCATATACTGTATATATAAATCAGTTCACCTACCACTGAAATACAACCCCCTCTATGATGGAACATGGCAGCTGTTAAATAACACATAGCAATCACTGCCCAGCAGTTTAGGTCAGGAAGTAAAGAGGAATCTGTATCCAAATAACCTGCAATATAGATTTTAGGGAGATTAAATTAACCACATTGAAATTTGGCCATGATAATGGGACTAACAGTGCCATGGGGTCTTTAATGGCTAGAGATGATCAGAGCCCCAGTTTTATGTCTCATCCTAAGGATAGCTCTTCCTAACACCATTTGGTTCAGCACTGACTCAGCGGGAAGTAACCCCTACTGAATTCCCTGTCGCTGCCTATCATCCTGCTGTGGTAATGATTCAGGTCTGACTCAAAGTGCTACCTAGTTGAATCCTCAGAACCCCTTCCTGGGTGGACTCTCATCCAAGTAATAACTCAACCCAAACCTGCTTAGCTTGTAAAATCTTCACAACAGCAGTATCAGTACTTCAGGGTGAACATTCAAAAATGACTCCAACTTTTCTGAATCCAATGTGAAAACAAGACAGCAAAAAAGAGACTTGAAAGGATTAATGATTTAAAAAAACCCTAGGTATTCTGATGCACCAGGCTTCTAACTATAGTAAGCCCTCATAATACTTGCCCCTGTATTGACTCTCTGAGCCAAAATAACAATTCTTGTTATAAGTTGTGGATCTGTTATTGGAAGTGACAGAGGAGGAGAAAGATCTGGGTGTTCTAGTTAATCATAGGATGAATATGAGCAATCAATATAATGCAGCCATGAAAAAGGCTATCGTAGTCCTAGGATTCATCATGTGAGCTATTTCTTCTTGAGATAGGGAAATGTTGTTACCACAAAACAAGGCACTGGCGAGACCTCATCTGGAATACTGTGTGTAGTTCTGGTCTTGATTGTTTAAAAAAGATGAAATCAAACTAGAACAGGTGCAGAGAAGATCTGCTAAGATGATCAGAGGACTGGAGAACCTACCTTACGAGAGGAGACTTAAGGAACTTGGCTTGTTTAGCTTAAAAAAAATGAAGGCTGAGAGGAGATATGATTGTTTCCTATAATACATCAGAAGGATAAACACCAGGGAAGCAGAAGAGTTATTTAAGGGCCAATGCTGGCGCAAGAACAAATGGATATAAATTGGCCATCAATCAGTTTAGGCTTGAAATTGGATGAAGGTTTCTAACTATCAGATAAGTAAAATTCTGGATTAGCCTTCTGACGAGATTAGTGGGGGCAAAACATCTAACTTGTTTTAAGACTGAGCTCGATAAATTTATGGGATGGTATGATGAGATTGCTTACAATGGCCTATGGTCTATCCATGACTGCTATTAGGAACTATCTCCATTGGATTACAAGAAAAGAAAAAGTCTTAAATAAAGCCCCTGGTTTTTGGAATCTCTCCACAGCTGGCACCTTGGAGCACCTTTTCCAGCAGTATATGAAACACATCTGTATGGGCCTCAAAATATCATCTGCTAATCCAGTGAGGACTCCTAATAGGCAAGATTAATTGTGGGGTCATAACTGTGGTTGTCTGTCACTTCCTCCCT
The DNA here is from genome assembly GCA_007922305.1 of Dermatemys mawii. Lineage (NCBI taxonomy): Eukaryota > Metazoa > Chordata > Testudines > Dermatemydidae > Dermatemys > Dermatemys mawii. The sequence continues at coordinate 6,978,564 of ML677360.1, read as the reverse complement.
TCCCCTATGTGGAGAGGCTTCTGGCACCAGGGAGGCTCTGATCTGATTTCATGTTCTTGTGAGAAAGCTAGATTAATCTCTATAATGAGGTGAAGAATGAATGCAAAATTAATATGGACACCTATTAAAATGGACAGCCATGACCTCTCCAGCAAACACAGCTCTGTGTGTTTGAGTACAATGGAAAACACAAAGTACCTTTTGTAACAGATCCCCACACTTAGGCCTTAGCCTCAGGCACCGAGCTGTGGGAGTAACTTGGCTAGCAAGCTTAAGGAAATGAGAGCTGCTGGAAGACTCACCGTTGTGACCGAGGGAGCATGGAGGGAGAAGCTATGGAGTATTCCAGTTGTTTGTTGTCAGTTCCTCTTCTGCCTTTGAAGACTGAGGGACTCTGACTAGTGGCTCCTCCAAGGAGCTTGTGGGAGAGCTACTTTTCCTGTGGCTCCCTGGTACTGGAGTCTGCCTCTTGCTGGGGAAGGAGAGAGACAATTGTGCTTTTCAATGTATTTATTTTGTTTAAAGCCCTTTGGTATATAAAAACACAAAGCCAGAAAGGCAGACGTTGAACCCAGCACTGTGTGTGATTCCTGTTCTGTCAGCAGCTGGGATTCCAGCAGTGACAGCAGCAGTTTTGTACCTCACCATACAACCCTTAGCTGGGCTCCCTGCGGTATTTGCTGACTGGGACATGGCCTTGGCCAGGGAACCTTTTGTCTCCAACTAATGACAGATTCCTCCTCTCTCTGAGGATGAGCAAGGAAACACTTGCCCTCTGGAGGCGGATGGTAGCAAGAGACTCAGATGGAGGTGTCAGTCTGACATTGGCTCCAGTGAGACCTTTACCTGGTCTCTCAAACACAGGTGTGTGCTACCTGGGCCCATATCTGGCTTCATTTCTATGCCAGGAATGTACGTTAAATTCAGCTGTTGTCTTATAAGCCTCTGAAACCACAGTCCTTGGAAAATGCACAGCAATTCTACCTCCAGGGTTAAGAATCTTGTTCTCCATGGCCACCAAAGGTAGGACAAGAAATAATGGGTTTAATCTGCAGCAAGGGATATTTAGGTTAGATATTAGGAAAAGCTTTCCAACCTTTAAGGATAATCATATAGTAGAATAGGTTACCAAGGAAGGTTGTGGAATCTCCATCTGTTTTTATTAACAGTTGAGCCAAACATCTGCCAGCGATGGTCTAGTTTTACTTCATCCTACCTCAGCACATGGGGATGTACTAGATACCTCTTGGGGGCCCTTCCACCCACACAGTGTCTATGATTCTGTGCCTGACAGGTATTTTTCTAGCCTGTTGTTAAAAAGTCCATTGATGCTGATTCTACAACCTCCTTAGTTACCTGTTTCAGAGCTTAAATGTCCTTACAGTTAAACATTTTTTTGTAATATCTAACCTAAATCTCCCTTGCTGCAAACGAAGATGATTACTTCTTTTATACCCTCAGCGAAGGGTATCATCCTCTTGAATCTTTCACACATTTGAAGACTTTTACCATGTTTCCCCTCAACTTTTTCTTCTCTAGGCAAAACATGCCCGATTCTTTTCAACCCCTCCTCATACATCATGTTTTCTAAACTTCTCCTCTGAACTCGGTCTAATTTGATCACATCTTTTCTGAAGCATGATTCCAAAAACTGGTCACAACACACCACTGAGACCTCACCAGTGCCACGGAGAGTGGAAATATTACATCCTATATCTTACATATGACACTGCTGTTAAATATCCCAAGATGACATTTGACTTTTTTGCAACAGCATAACACTGTTCACTCATGTTCAGTTTGAGATCTAAGCCCCAGATCCTTTTCTGCAGTTCTGATGCCTAGCCAGTTGTACCCCATTTTGTATTTGTACATTTGATTTTTCCTTCCTGAATGTAGTGATTTGCACTTGTATTTATTGAATTTCATCTTATTGATTTCAGGCCAATCCTCAAATTATTCAAGATGATTCTGAATTCTAATCCCATCCTCCAAAGTACTTGTAACATGCCCCAGCTTGGTGTCATCCACAAATTTTATAAGCATGCTCTCCACTACATGATACAAGTCAACTAGTATTGGACCCATGACAGATCTCTGCAGGACTCCCTGAGATATGTCCTCCCAGTTTGAACTTTGTAATGTTATGCTTATGGATATGATCTCAGCATCTTGGAAGGCTTGTCACTAATTCTCTGCTTTGCCTCATCTTCGTGGCAACATTAAAAGACTGTTGACCATCTGGCAGTAACTGAGACACGACTGAGTTCTTAGCTTTCATTAGTGACTGAAGAAGCCCTCCCTTTTCAATTTCATATGCTCACGTCATTACATCCCACTCCATGACTACAAGATCTGCCATAAAAGTCTGAGCATTCGTAGGGTTTCTGTTTTTTCCAGATACAGACTGTCATTTTCTGGTGGGAAGTGGAAACCCTTTGCTTGGACAGCTAGAGCCACTGACGTATTATACAAGTGGAAGTGTTCACTGCTGGTGTGACTAGGAAAATAAAAGGTGGTGGCTCTTCTCTCTACATCACCCACAGAATGAGTGCAGCACTCTTGACACCTACAATGAGACACTGTTTTCAGGAGTTTGTGCCAGTGGCTATGAATACTCTGCTTGGGCTTGGCTTTCCATTCATAGAGTTTAAAGCCAGAAGACGATCACTGTCATACCAGTCACACTTTGGGGTCATCTAATCTGACCTCCTGCACACCATAGGCCATTGGGCTTCCCTTAATTCATTCTTGCTTCAAGTCCAATAGCTCTGGTTGAACTACAGCAAATATTTTAGAAAAACACGCAACCTATTTAAAAATCGTCTAGTGGTGGAGAATCCATCACAACCCTCAATAAATGAGTCAAATGGTTACTTATCCTCACTGTTAAAAATATACATCTTATTTCTAATCTGAATTTGTCTAGCTTCAACTTTCAGCCTTTGGATCTTATTATATTTTTGTCTGCTAGATTGCAAAGCCCTCTATTATCAAATTTCCGTTCCCTGTGTAGGTATTTATAGACTGTCATTAAATCACCTTTTACCTTCTCTTTGCTAAGATAAATAGATTGAACTCTTTGAGTCTATCACTATAAGGTATATTTTCCAATCCTTTAATCATTCTCATGGCTCTTCTCTGAACTCTCTCCAATTTATCAACATCTTTCTTGAATTGTGGACACCAGAACTAGACCTAGTATTTCAGCAGTAGTCAAACCCATGCCAAATCCAGAGGTAAAATGACCTCTCTTCTCCTACTTGAGATTCCCCCATTTACACATCCAAGGCATTAGCCCTTTTGACCACAGATTCACATTGGGAGCTCATGTTCAGCGGATTATCCACCATGACTTCCAAGTCTTTTTCAGAGTCACTGTTTCCCAGGGTAGAGTCGCTCATCCTGTAGGTATGGCCTACGTTCTTTGTTGCTAGATTTATAACCTTACATTTGGTTGTATTGAAACACATAATGTTTGATTGAGCCTGACATATCGTGTGATCCAGATCACTCTGTCTTTGTGACTGTTCTCTTCATTATTTACCATTCCCCCAATCTTTGTGTCACCTGCAGATTTCACCAGAAATGATTTTATGTTTTCTTTTAGGTGATTGAAAAAAAAAGTTGGCATGGAACCAAGATTCTATCTCTATGTTACTTCACTAGAAACTCACCCATTCCTCATTTACAATTAAATTTTGAGACATATCAGCTAGCCAGTTTTTAAACCATGAATGTATCAAAATGCACAGAACCAACTAAAATGCCTTACAGGAGTCTAACTATATTACATTAACACTATTACTTTTATTAACCAAATATGTAACCTCATCAAAAAGATATCAAGTTAGTTTGACAATATCTATTTTCCATAGATCCATGTTGATTGGTAATGATTATCTTACCTCTCTTTGACTCATTGTTGAATACCTGTATCAGGTATTCCATTATTTTGCCAAGGATGGAAGTCAGGCTGACAGGCCTGTAATTACTCAGGTCATCCCATTTACTCTTTCAAAATATTGGCACAATATTTATTTTAGTCTTTTAGAATTGCCATAGTATTCCAAGCCTTTGTGAAAATCAGCATTAATTGTAGAGAGAGCTCTTTGGATAGTTCCTTTAAAGCACATTGATGCAAGTTATCTGGACTTGCTGGTTTCAGAGACAAACCATGTTGACTAGGGTATTCATTATGGATTATTGGCACAGCTCAATTTTCTACCTGTGGTCTCTAAGGGATCCCCAGCCATTAGGTAGCAGAGGGTCCAGGAACTCAGTTTTATAACTGCAATTTAGTTGTACGTGAAAATATGCAGGAAAAATTCTGCAGATGCAATTGGCATCTGCTAAAGGAGATGCCATCCCGCCAAGAAATTTGGCCAAAAGATCGGCAGTGACCTACTCTGTGATGTAAGAAGGGCCCGTTATGAATAATTTTTCTGACAATAATAAATGTGTGAAACACTATGAGTCAGTATTATTCATGAAGCTAAAAGGGAGCGAGGTGCTTTGTGAACACAGAAAAAGACAAGGTCGCTCTCACAAAGAGCTTATAATGTAATAGTCAGACAAAGGACTGGGAGAGATGGCATAATATTTGAATGCTTTCCCATTTGCTCATGCTCAGCCTAATTTTAACCCGTACTATCTCATCTCAATTGTTATTGCCAAAAAGCCCAATGGTTTCATATGCTGGGCTGGCTTCCACAAACCCCTCCTCGGTCACCCAAACCTTTACCCTTCCCCTATCTTCAGTTATGTAATTTATAATGTTCTTCACCTTGTCCCCATTCCTTCTGATAACTTCTACCTGGTCGCTAGCCCCGTCCTCACCTTTCCCCTGCCACTCTTCAACACAGCAATGCCAAGACTTACTCTCTGGTTCCATCCCACATCTCCCACCTGACAATCACCCTGCCTGTCTCTCCACAGGGCTCTTGAGATTGTGAAGGCTGCTGCTCCTGCTGCCGCCACCAATTTCCTACATTTCTGATTTAACTCTCACCAGCTATGAATTGTTAGGCTGGAGCTATGTGCCAGAAGAGAGAATGCTAGTTGAAGTCCCCCTCTCTCTGGTCCAGAGGTGGCTGGACAACAATAGGGCAGTGTATTCAGCTTATGGATATGGGGGAAATCTTTTGCCCAAAACGTTTTTCAGAGAAATATGTAGATTTGGTAACAGCGATTTGCAAATTCATCTCAGTTTTGCCAGAGTGCTGATTTGGAAACCCCCCTCCCCAAAACTGAAAAAAAGATGGAAACATTTTTTTTGACATTTTTAAAGTGAAAAATTTAGGTTTTTTTTTAATGTGAAATATCTTTTGTTTTGCAATTTCCTTCAGATTTTATTTAATTTTTTTAAGTATTAAAATGGGCTATTGATGGATCCAAAATGTTCAGCTAAATGTAGGAACTTTTATTTGGAAAAATTAGTAAACGGAAAAGAAAATGAAAGATATTCGAGTTCACAAAGACGAGGAGAGAAACCATTTCAATCCCCTTTTTTTCTCATAATACCTCTCACTCTCCTCTCAGCTGTCTGTCTCTTTCCACTTAAAGCAAAATGCAGGGGGATTGAAGCCTTGGTTATTTTCTTTAGTAGTATTTCTGAAGTAACAGCTATGGAATCTCAGATTGCAATCTTAGGGGATCAGTTTCACCCAGATGCAATTCCAAAATGCTTAGATCACAGAAACTCCAAATTTGAAAGTAAACACAATAGGGAAATAACTTGTGATGGGGTGAGGAAGTGGTGTTGCTGTGTTCTGCAATTTTATCACGAGACTTGCACTAGGTGGCTTTTTTTCTGGAAAAATCTGAGAATCTCAGCTTTCATGAAAACAAAAAATGAGGTTATAGCCCTCATGGTTGCAGAGAAAGTTTGAAAATGTGACTCCCTAAAGACTCAAAAAAGCTAAAGGCAAAGAAAAAAAACTTTAAACTAAAACTAATGATTTTTAAGCCAATCCCATGATTCTGGGGGGCCTTACTTATGATTTTTGAACAGGTGGGGTTGACAGTACTGAGAAAGAAAATCAAGGGGATTTTGGAAGGCTTCAGGATCTAATTCAAAAATCAGTGGGAATACTTCCATTAACTTGAACGGACTTTAGATCCAAGCCCTTCATTCCTACAGATGATTAGTACAACTTGAAGAAATCTGCACAGAAAGAACTCACCTTACAATGAGGTATCTGAATGAACAGATACCCTCAATAACTATTTACTCTTTATTTGGGGTCCCTCCACCTTGGCATGCAGCATGTCCATAGATTTATCTTCACTGCAGTGTTAAGTCGAGCTACATCTCAGGGTTTTCTCCCTAACTCGACTCCCGTTCAAAAACAAAAATCTCTAGCTTGAGTTAAACAGTGCTTTAAACTCAAGCTAGCTGGCCATCAATGTGGGTAGGTGATGCTTGAGAGATCCTGACAGTGGAGTTTGTAATGCAGTAGGGGCTGCAGCATCTCATGAGTTCTAATCACACGACTGATCCAGTTACTCTGTTTGGCTCAAGTCTTGTTCCATAGTGTGGTCTCTCTCACTTGAACTAGGAGTTACTCCATGATGTGAACTAAATCTGTGTTGGTGAAGGCAAACCCCAGGAACGGTTTTAGGTCTCGATCCTCCAAACAAATGCTCAGTTTTATTCATGCCACCGAAGCCAGGGGCACTATGCATTTGAGTAAAGTTAAATAGTAAGTGTTTGCAGCGTCAGGCTCATGCTGGCATCTGGAGCACTCACAGCGAAAATGCAAATTGCACCTTCCATGTAGAAAATGTGACTGGGTGACAGCCACCATCCCCTGACTGACACCAGGAATTGAACCAGGAGCCCCCCCCAGAGCTAGAAAGTAAGCATCCCTACAGCTAGCTCTAACGAGGCAGGCTTTAAGGGCTATCATCAACGCTCATCCTCTGTGGACTGGGCATGGGGGAGGGGGCATGGAACACGTGATTACCAGTGGATTCCATATGCATCAAACCAGAGCTTTTGATCAATATAAAAGCCAAAATGATGACAAGTTACAGTGTCTCAGCGTGTGGCCTGAGCTCTGTTTATCTTAATATAAAAAATACACAGCATGGCGCTGGAAAGAAAATAGACAATTTAGCATTTCTTTGAACATTTTGACAACGCTATGGAACAAGACTTGAGCCAAACAGAGTAACTGGATCAGTCATGTGATTAGAACTCATGAGATGCTGCAGCCCCTACTGCACTACAGACACCACTGTCAGGATCTCTCAAGCATCACCTACCCACATTGATGGCCAGCTAACTTGAGTTTAAAGCACTGTTTAACTAGGCCAGGGGTCAGCAACCTTTCAGAAGTGGTTGTGCCGAGTCTTCATTTATTCACTCTAATTTAAGGTTTTGTGTGCCAGTAATACATTTTAACGTTTTTAGAAGCTCTCTTTCTATAAGTCTATAATATATAATTCAATGATTGTTGCATATAAAGTAAATAAGCTTTTTAAAATGTTTAAGAAGCTTCATTTAAAAGTAAATTAAAAGGCAGAGCCCCCGGACCGGTGGCCAGGACCCGGGCGGTCTGAGTGCCACTGAAAATCCACTCATGTGCCACCTTCAGCACCCGTGCCATAGGTTGCCTACCCCTGTTCTAGGCCATTTTTACGTAATTAGCCTTTGAAAAAATGATTAGCAGCACTTATTCATGCACATGAATTTTATTTCACCAGTAATCTCCATAGACTGAGTAAGTAAAGTTAACAGTGTTAATGTTCCATTTACTAGATGTGTGTATGTGTATGCATATAGTTGGCTTCCTTAAAAACATATGCTTTACACAGAAAAAAATGTAGTTGAAATTAAAGCTCTAGCAGAGTTTCTGATCAGCATGAGCATCCCATTCCTCAGTCCACTAACAAAACTACAGGTAATTTTTTGTGATGGCTGCCCACCCTAATCCCATTATTTGGAATTCTTTTATTGGCAGTTATGGCCCCTACATGCAGGGCAAGGATATTTGGTGCCCTACGCGAAACTTCCACCTTGTGCCCCCCCCACCCCAGGGATCCCTGCAGCAGCTCCCCCCCCTGCCCTGTGGTGTTCCCCCTGCGGCAGCTCCCCACCCCTCCTCTACCTGGGGAGCCCCACCTGCGGCAGCTCCCCGCTCCAGCTCACCTTGGCTCCACCTCCTTCCCTGAGCATGCCGGCGCCACTCCACTTCTCCCACCTTCCAGGCTTGCGGTGCCAATCAGCTGTTTGGCACGGCAAGCCTGTGGGGGGAGGAGAATTAGAGCAAGGCTCGGGGAAGGAGGCGGAGCCGAGGTGAGCTGAGGTGAGGAGTGGTTCCCCTGTGTGCCCCTCCCCCCGTTACTTGCTGCGGGCGGCCCTCCCTGCACCCTCCTGCATCTCCCTGCCCCAGCTCACCTCCACTCCGCCTCCCCTGAGCGTGCTTTTTGGCACCCCCTAACCACTTGGCACCTTAGGCAGTCACCTAGTTGGCCTAGTGGTTGCACCAGCCCTGCACACACGCTGGGCTAGATCTTGTAAAGAAGTGTTTAAGGCTGTGACACAAAGCAGCCTCAAAGCCATTTTGTCCAGCTACATGGGAATTCCCCTGGCTTAGGGAATGGAGCCATCAGAGAAGCCTTGCATTGAATCTTTGAGTCCATGAACTACACTGACCCAAAATCCACCATTGCCAGGGTGCATGTGTGTGTGTAATTGGCTTTGTCCACTTGGAAATTTGCCAAAGTAGCTATTCTGGAATAGTGATTTCAGTAAAAGCCTCTGTGTGGATGCTCTTCATCCAGAATAAGAACACCTTTTTTCCAATATAGCTTAATCCTCAAGGTGGTGCCTCAATGCCTCATGCTGTTCTGTTCTGGCTGACCCACCAGCGAGCAATGTTTTACTATGCTGTATTGGATCAGGACTAACAAAAGCACAAATCTCAGCAGCTCGACAGGTAGCTCAGTGCTGCATGCTCTGAACCCTCAGCCCTCAGGACAGAGCCCTTGCACAGAAAAGACAGATAGAACTGGGAATTTCAGTACAAATAAGTTCTGGTAGGAACAACTAGGTATTCGATGATCTTGTAAAGAACTGCAGAGCCACAAATATCCATCAATTTTATTATTGCTGTAGGTTTGAGATTCCATAATTTTGCAAACACCAGTTTCCACCCCGAATCCAACCATCTTTGCAACAATAAACTCCTGGTCCAAGAATCCAAATAAAAAAAAAAGAAAATTCAGAACAATGTCCACATTCATGACAGAGATACTCACATGTTTCTACAATTATTGTTTAGAGTCTTGAATAATACAGTGTGAAAAATGAATCAAAAGGTTCAGAATTATTTTCTTTTGATTCAGAAATTTTTTTCCTGTTTATTCTCAGAAGCACAGACTGTATCTATAAAGCACATCAATGGGAAAAGACACCTTGTTCTATTAAAAAGAGAACACTTTAGTGGAATTTTCATCATGTTCCCCAAACTATTTCTGGTTCGGATTGCTTGCTTTCACTGCAAGATGCACCAGGATTTCCCCTCACTTTCTCTCAATGCTTTCATTTTTACAAAGCACACATTTATCATATGATACAATTTGCAGCCATAAAACAAGTTCTCTCCTTCTTGTGATCAGCCCCACACTGACTTCAATTGAGATTAAACGGAGTTCGCATTTAGCAGAATTCTAGCATGGTTTCCAAGACTGGTTCAGGCAGGAATTCATTCTGTGAAGTGTGCTAATGAAATCATGTTATAGATGATATTACTACCCTAAGAAAAGTTTTCTAACCCAGCTCACCTTCAAAAAATCTTTGTGTTGATTTGGGCAACCAGGCTACAATTCTGCTAGGAGCAACTGCATTTGTTAAAGAGAGTTTGATTCTGATCTTAGCCTTGGTCTACACTGGGGGCGGAGATTGATCTAAAATACGCAACTTCAGCTATGAGAAGACCGTAGCTGAAGTCAGTGTACTTAGATCGACATACCACGGTATCTTCACAGTGGTGAGTCAACTGCTGCTGCTCCCGCATCGACTCTTCTGTGCGCCTCTCATGGCAGTGGAGTACTGGAGTTGACGGGAGAGTGGGCGGGGATCAATTTATCGTGTCCAGACTAGACGCGATACATCGAACCCCGATAGATCGATTGCTACCCGCTGATCTACCGAATAGTGTAGACCCGCCCTTAGTGTGGACTGATCTCAGTGAAACGTGTAACAACTATTTTAAACTCAGATGCTGCAAAGACTTATGCATGTGTTGAACTGTACACAGTGCTTGACTGAAGTCAATGGAACTGTTCAGATTGCATAAAATTAAGCATGTGTCTGTGACTTTGCAGGATCAGGACATTAGCTAATATCACTTGGATTTCCAGGCCCACTCCTGCTATTAGATCTGTGCAGACAGATCCCTGCAGCAATACAAAACCCCAGTGACTTCAATGGGATTTCATCCAAATGGATCCTGTTATAGGACCAGGGCCAATATACTTAGCATTTGTATATTATCTGCGATTTATGAATTAAGCTGCACAATACCTCTGTGCAGTGAAGACAGTAAATATTTCACCCCTTTTACTGATGGGATAAATTGATTTGCCTGAGAAAGACTCGGACAGTGAAATCTGATGTTAGCCCCTTCCCTTCCACTTCTGTCCTTTGGAATATTTCTTAACAATGGTTCTCGTGTACGTGAAAATGTTAGAGGATACAAGCAGCATTCAGTAAGCTCTGATCAAATTTTCCTCTCTCAGTACCAGAAGTTGGGCCAACAGAAAATATTACCTTACCCATCTTGTCTCTCTAATATCCTGGGATCAACATGGCAACAACAGCAGCAAATGTCAAGTTATTTATGGGCTTCAGTCTCTTATTGTAAAGGATATTTCAAAACAGATTCTTTTTTCTAAACACACTAACATAACTTTAACTGGCAGAGTATGAAGTACAAATCACTAACTGGAAACAAAGGTGATTGTAGTAACTATACCAGAGATTAATGCCAGGAATTACCAAGTTGTAGCACACTCAGATGAGGTTCATAACTTCTGACTGATAAAATGATGTTTTTGAATCATACGTGTTCAAGCTATATGCTTAAACAAGAAAATAAAAGATCACTTAAATTGATATTTATTTAACCATTATCAAAGCTAAAATAGTTTTGTATATTAGTGTAAAAGAGACAACAAACATCTCAGAAGCTCCAAGGCAAAGAGTCTACAAACAGTTTCAAAGCGTCTGGTCCTTTTGGTCCTATTAGCAGAAACAGCCTCAGAGGGAAGATAAATTTCTTTTTAAATGTTTGAAATATGCAAAGGACACTATTAACATCATCTAGCGTAATCATAGTCAGTTTTCTCTTGTGCAACACAGTTTATTAATCAGAGTATGCCAGACCCAAATTTTCCATTTCTTGTGCAAAGCTTGATCAATTATATGGGGTAGAGGCATTAAGCAATACATACGAGAAGTTATTCAAATCTATGTTGAAACATTCGTTTAACATT
>ML677360.1:6763773-6966659 GCA_007922305.1 Dermatemys mawii | reverse complement strand
TCTTACATATGTATTATGTGTATATATATATGTGTGTATATATATATATGTATATGAACATGTATTATAATTCTTACATATAAGAATTATAGAATTATCAAATGTTTATTTGAGAACTCAAGCAATTTTTTCAACTCACACCAAATAGCAAAAATATGTAGTTCACTGAGTAATTACAGAACCCGTTTCCTTAGTGTGAAGAAGACTGAAATATGAAACTGCACTGGTCTGCGTATCATAAAGTAGGAACAGTTATGATATCTTGTTCAGTGGATTAAATAGCTATCTCAGATGATTTTTTTTCATTCATATCTACATATATTTAAAAAAAAGGATAAAGGAGCCCATTTTCCACATGGGAAATATTTCTGCTTCTTTGAGCAATGAAGAAACACTAATAGTAATATTAATAATTTTCATACATGCACAATATACATTGATTATTATTTTCAAATCATTTCCCCAACATTCCCTTACAACACTGCTGTGAACAGAGTTGCCAACTGCCCCCTTGTTTCTTTTGTTTCTTCATCTCTGTACAACAGATCGGGAGTTGCTGAGTGCTGCAAAAGGCAGCAAGAAATATCTCGGGCGAATGTAGGTGAGTATGGCTTGTTATTATTTATTATTATTATTATTATAATTAATAATAATAATAATATCAGGAGGAGGAGTGGGGAAGGAGTGCTAAGAAAACAGTCCCTTATTTTTGAAATGCAATGTTGGCAAACCTGCCTGTGACTAAAGTAGTTATTGTGAAATGCCTAAACAACTGCTGAAAAGAATCACAACCAAGGCTAATTTTTTTCAGCCAATTTGTTTAATTAAAAATATCCCTGCAGGTGCTTTCTGATTGTATTTTTAACTCTGTAAAGAGTCCTGCATGTGTTTGGTTAATTAAAAAACAAACAAACATAAAATAAAGCCCCCGCCCTCGTGCACTAATCAATCTAAAGAAAAAGGTATAAAAGAGGCTATTCTTTAAAATCCAAAAATATGAAAAACTCATTGAAAAAGAGCAAGCATTTAAAATAACATTAAAGCATGCCAAATGCATTGTAATGATCCTGCACTCTTTGTAATTCCATTTCAATCAACTGAAGTTCTGTGTATGTTCCTGTGAGTTTACTAGTCAATCCAAGAGAGAGACTTTTACCTTACTGCAAGTCCTGTTCTGTGCTAATTTGTTGTACAGCCGTACTTAAATATAAAAGCATTATGTGCTGTTTTCAAAAACAATGTCCAGTAAAAGTATTCATTACAAAGAGAGAATTTTTAACCTCCAGAGCACTAACTACGTTCAAAATGTATATACACTTCCGTGTTTTTGCACAAACAAAATATATGCCTACTGATCTTATACTCCAAAATAACTAACGTGTTTTAAAAATAGTGTTTCTTTCACTAAATTGTAAAAAACCAAAAGTAATTCTTCAGCAAATAGAAAATGACTATTTTTGATATTTTAAAAATTCCTCTTAAATTTTTTAGCATGAAGCTAAAGTAGTAACATGATTTCTTGAACATATATAGGCATTTTTCTAGTCATATTAGTCTAGTACATTTTTGTCCATGTCTTTTCATTCCTAAAAATCATAGCAATCTGCAACAAAATGCCTGCTATTTTAAAATCTTTTATGAATGATACATAATATCATCAATGACAACTCAGACAAACTATTATCCAACCAATCATATCCTGCTATAATATGTACTGTTCCGTTTAGTAACACTACTTAAACTAGCCTCCTATATATATGAAATATCACAACTAGCTATTTTCAATTGGAAAACCATTTCCAACTTCTTGTAATTTCAATTGGAAATAAAAATAAAAAAAGAAAAACAAATATACAGTTGCTGGTAACATTGACAAAAGATAACATGCTCTGTAACCTATAATATTGCCAAGGGATCTAGAGGGAAGGATATAGAGTTATCAAAGCAGGATGGGGACAGAGAAAGAAATGCTTATTATTTTGTTACATGAGGTGAGAATATACGTGAGAAGCTCTGTTCCTACCTGAAAAGAAAGCAGCTCTATTTATCCTAACTTGAAAAACCTCAGATTCTCGCTAGGTTAGCCGAATTAGCTTTACAACGTCTTAAAGATGAAGTTGACAGTAAGAGCAATGTGGCACCAACTTCCAATTAAAAGAAAGAATCAAACCTAATGTAGTAATGCAATGGCCAAAAAAACACTAAAAAAAACCAACCCTGGCCAACACCTTGAATTAATCAGATCTCTCCCCACCCCCAATCAGAAACCCATCACTCCCATCCGCAAATCCTAACTGATCTGAGAAAGAAAAGTGCCAGTATAAGGTCATATGAAAAGTTCTCTCTCCCCGAGATGCAAGCTCCATATAGTCACAGAATAAAGCATAATTTAGTATCTCTTTCCTGGTTCTAATTTGCAGTGAAATTCATAGGCCTTATCGATTCATTTCTGGACCCTTGGAAATCAGGGTCCACTGTTTCTGATTAGAACAGGAAGCCCATGTTTCCCCCTTTTCCCAGGCTTTTCTGCCCTATAGCTCAACAACTTTTTGTTTAATAAAATTATGGCTTATGGTTCCTTGGAGATCCTAGCCAGCTGGCACAAGTTAGAGCAGCCCCCCAGGTTACTCTAATGTGGGCTGGGGTAGAGAATCAGAGAGATTATTCTCTGCTTCTCATGAGCAGCCCTGTGTGGGAAAAGGGAGCCATCCTTCATCAGGCACTGTCCTAGGCTCAGCAGAGGTAGTCGAGCTCTTTTCCTGCTTTCCCTGGGGCTCCCATAACTCTCCAGGAAAACAGGCAATGGAATTATCACACGTACTCTCCCTCTCCTCCTTCCCTTGCAATTCAACCTGGGAGCAGAGAAGGGACAGAGTCTGCTCAGCTCAGAGCACTCTGCTCGCACCAGAGCCATACCCTAGGCTTCAGGGAAGTGGTAGGAGATAGGGAAGAAGGCAGGGGGACTCCCATCTCCTCCCCATTGCCACAAACCTGATTCTGACGTCAGTTTAACACTCCCAGGGTGTGGTGCAGGAAGCACATTTCCCACCATAATCCAGTGCACGGATTCTTCCTAACACTGTCACCTCCAAGGGCTGCAAGTTGGGGACCATTACTCCAAAGGGACCACAGGGAATGGATTCCTACAGTTGGGTCTCAGGTCCTGGCACAGCATAAGCCAGACACACCCACACCACAAAGATTTGGGGCTCTTGAGGCACAGGAAGGCCAGCATCATACTGGGACCAACAGCCATTCCATTCTGTTCCAGTTTCTCTTGGCTCTGTCAGAGTTGGAACTTCAGCGTTTTAGGTCAGTTATAACTCTCTTTTGTCCCGTAGAATTTGGCTTCAGTTTGGACGGGGTTTTTGTACCCTTAGAGTGTTATACCATCTTCCCCTTGATTCCCCCAGTGCCGTGGAGCAGATCCTTGCAGCAGTGATGATTTGAGCTGTGGAGTGGAAGCCGCCTTAGAGTTGTCAAGGCTCCCTTGAATCAAAACAAGTTGGGGTCTGCTCTGTCAGTTATTGATCTTGTCATTTCCTTCTTCTGTTCATGTTCCTTCAGCTCGGTGCAATGTTGCACGGTGTTGCTGATTCTGCAAGCTGTGCTTCCATGCCTTCCCTGCATACCCTGACGTTGAGTTCCTCATCTGTAGGTGCATCTACACTGGTGACTGCACATGTGTCCAGGCATTCGGCTGTGCCATAACCCCCTACTGTCCACATTTAAACCCCAGAAGCATGCATCCGAAGGTAAAAAGAGGGTGAGTCAGCTAGCACACCTGAGGTGGAAGTGGGTATGGGTGTGTACCAGAGCTAAAGTTTCAATAGTCCTCCAACCTCATTCCCACAGTGGCAAGGGTCAGGAAGAAGAATTCAAACTCCAAAGATCCCTGTCCCCTCATTTTCATCACCGGTAATAGCAAGCTGCTCTGACCATATCAGAACAGTTTTCTGCTGCACGCTTTAGATCAATAGAGGGGAACACGGATCCTGCTCCGAGAGCAGCCGCCTGGCCCACCGACCGCACCAGGGTGCTGATGAGGGTGCGGACAGAGTATGCCATCCTCCAAGACTTTTCCCAGAGCAGCAGGAACACACACCTGTAGCAGGAAATTCCAGAAGAGCTGGAGCAGGCGGACAATGCAACAGTGCTAACAGAACTCAAAGTGGAATAGTAAGAACATTTCAAACACAGCGATTTTGAGTGTGCGTGTGTGTGGGAAGGCGGGTGCATCAAATTCAATTCAAGGTGAGTATACGCCTTGCCTCTGACTCATCTTGGCTGCATATCTGGGCTCTGGGATTGAGTGCCTCAGCTCAGAATTCTCAGGGGCAACTTCTGCCAAGTGGTTCAAGACACTGGGGAGGAGGTGGGGCTGCCAGACACACCGTGCTGCCTCCTGTTCGCTGCCTCTTTGCACTCTGAGACAGACATCTGCTGCCTTCACCACACACCCAACCTGGGATTATGGGCCCCTTCCTGATTGTGAGCCCAGCACCATTGGCACCATTGTAAACCCGGGACTAGTTGGCCAGCCTGTGATAGGGTGACCAGATGCCCTGATTTTATAGGGACAGTCCCAATTTTGGGGGGCTTTTTTCTTATATAGGCTCCTATGCCCCCCTAACCCGTCCCAATTTTTCACATTTGTTGTCTGGTCACCCTAGCCTGTGAGCAGTACGCAGAGGCACCTGTGAACAGTATGCAGGTGCCGTGGCTGTGGTGGGAGTAGGAGGCAGAGAACAGTCTTGTTCAAAAAGGCAAAGGGCAGACGCTGTGAGTATTTCACCAGGATGGTTCCCCCAGAAGTGCTGCAGGAAAGGAAGGGGCTAGTAAGCTATACCAAGGGCATGGGCGTGCAGCTGTTCCCCACAACATGTGGAACAAAAAAACCCCATCTCAGTCATATCTTCTCCTATATCTCCCTTCAGACATAGAGGAAATACAGAGAATAATAGATAGGGTCCTGCAATGGTTGTCAGCTACAATGTGAAGTTATGGGGCCTCAGGGAGGAGCAGTAGGGTTTGTGATTTGACTGGGCCTGCAATGTGCATTTGTATCTCATATAAACTCCAAACACTAACCCCACTTCTGTCCCTGTGAGCGCTGTCTCAGGAAACGGCCGGATTTTGCACAAATGAATGCTTTCATTTTGTTGAATCTGCCGTGGGGGGTGGCGGGGGTCAGGTGTGGCACAGACAGTGACTGCACCATGCTAGCAGGCACCATTCTGAAGCACCATCTGGGGGGGGCGGGGGGCTGCTATCTCACATCTGCTGATAATTATAATAATTTGTGAACTTTAGTAATTACATTCCAAATTCCCTCCAGGGGATCTGAATCTTCGTTCTCAGCCTGGGTTTCTGGCTGGGAGTCAGGCTCAGCAGGGCAGGAATCGGGGGCTGTTGTAGCAGGGCGGGACTGGGGCTGGCTTTCCATCCGCTTGTCATCAGGGTCCTGAGTCACAAAAAGATCCTGACTCTCAAGGGACAGCTCCCTTCTGGCATCCTCCTACCCATCCTCCGATGGGTGTAGCTGGACATCCTCAGTCGGGGCAGAGTGCGGGCTGCAGGCTCCGAATACTGCCTGGCGAATACAGTCTGGGCTGGGTCAGACTGTAATTATGTACACTCCTGTTGAGTTCATCAAAAAATGGACAGGTCACATGTTCCCTACCAAATTGTCTTTTTTTAACCCTCATTTTAATGTACTTTCTCCTGTGCTACTTGGTCTTTATCCAGTATTGGCAGGAATCCTGGTCATGACCCCTTGTGGATCTTTGTTTGGCAACATCTACAAAAAGGTTCCTTTTTCTGTGGCTGGCCACAAGAGCAGCCTGAACCGATGCTATCGAGGGTCTCAGCCCGGCTCCAGGCAGCTGCACGAGGTGTAATGATGCCGCCTTTGGTGGGACACAGCTGAGGGTACCAATTCAGGATAAATTGCTTAAAGTAGGGCAGTTACAAGCCCATGGCTGGGGTTCCTTTGCAAACCAAGGCAAACCTAACCAGCCAAACAGAAAATACTTTAATTTTACTCCACTGGCTATCCACAAATCATACAAGCAATTTCCTTAAATACTGCAGTTTCCCCATATCACCACCAGTGCCACTCATTAGGGGATGAATGGTTATGGAAACCAATACCCCAGTAAAAGAGAAAAGGTTCTCTCGATCCCAATGGACCAAGCCCCAGACTAGGTTTATTGAGGACCAGGGTTATGTGCATGCACTTTCATACTCTTTTTTGCATGTGCACATATTGCAATATAGTGAGACGGAGTGGCCTCATTCTGGGACAGATGGGGTTAACTCACCTTGTTGGGTTCAGCTAACCCAACCCTGCCCTTGCAGCTCAGTTAGAGCCAGACCAAGGAAGGAGAAAGATGTCCTTTCCACGGAGCCAAACCACCAGCAGAGTCCTTGACTGGCTGTGGCGGGTGATGACTTCCCTGAGGAGGCCTGAAAAGAAGGCCAGCTGTGCCCTGGGAGAAAGTGGAGAGTGAACCACTTGACGCGGACATGAGGAACCAGGCCCCAGTAGCAACGGAGCATCCCCACCAGATGCCAGTAGGAAATAGCCCAGGGAAGTGAGACATTGAATCAGCTGTGTTGCTGGGAGACAAGTTTCCTCATGATTTCTCACCAATCCTTTTATGGGTCTGGACTGGGACCCAATGGAGCAGGGTGGGCCTGGGCCTCCCTACCCCCACCCCTGCACTTGGGGTTGAATGAGCACTAACCCCTAGGCCAGGAGGCCTGAGCCACAGACTTTGCTTGCTTAGCCGTAACACCAGTGGCCTGAGCCTTTGACTGTTTATCTGTTTAGTCCTCAGGCAGAGAACCTGAGCCATAGACGGTCTATTTACTTAGCCCCCATCCAGGAGGCCTGAGCTACCACTGGCCCAGTTGCTTGGCGGCATATCAGGAGGCCTGACTCACTCACCAATTCAAGCACCAATTCCCCACCACTGCTGAAAGGGGCACCCTGGCCATGAGACCCAAGGAACCTTGCATGCACCATGTGTGCACAGCTCACCAGTTTGTGCACAGCTCACCATTTTGTGCACAGACATGCAGTACATAAAAATATGTGCACAAGTGGGCCTCTAACCTTTGAAAATTAGGCTCTGAACTTTGACCACAGCTGTAAGTGAAGACAAAAATATCACTGGACTCTAAATTGCTTCTGCTGGGTGAAATTCAGCCCCATGAAGCGGGCAGCACTTAAGTGGTGCATAGACCTTCCGCTGGTCCTCTGCACAGGGCTGAATTTCACCTACAGATGACAAAAAACATTCTATAGGCAGAAGATTTATTATACACAACATACATAAATCTGTCATACAGTCTTTTATGCATGCCAGTATATCTGCCTTATTTCAAGATACAAAATAAGTCAAAGAAGGCTGTTCTAATGACAAAAGGCCCAAGTCCCAGATTAATGCCAGATCTAGCGAAAGACAGCTTTATATGTTTAGAGTCTAATTTTGTTCTTGGTTACATGGGCATAACTCTCAGGGGAGTTGCGCCCATGTAACTGATATAGGTGGTTGGATCATTTTTGCCAAAGTGAAATTTGGGCGAAATATGCTCTTTCAAAGCAATGCATTGGTTTCAATAAAAATGTCATTAGGAAGGTTTCTAGGTCAGCAAGAGACAAACCCTACAGCTATGGTTTATGATTGGCTTGGGATGTAGGCACAGTAGGTTCAAGTCCCTGTTCTGTGTGATTTAGAGTGATGTGGGATAAAAACTTCTGCTCTGAATTAGACAGAACAAGATATGAATCTAGGTCTCCCACATAGCAGGCTGGTACTATAGACACCATGGCATAGAGTGATAGACACATACATTTCTGCTTTCATGAAAATGTTTAAAAGGCTTCATTTTCATTCCAATGGAGAATGAAAACAAATGTCAGAATCTCAAAAGTTGCCATGAAATGGAATTAACATCCTCTGGTCAACTCCAATAGCAGAGTAGATATTGGCTTTCTGGCATTAATTTGCACCATGTCATGAAGATTCTGTTTAAGAATAATTTGAGGCCGAATTCTTCAAATTTGATTCTAAGTAATAACTTCTTATATGAGTAGTCTCACAGGAGATAATGGAATTATTTAGGTGAGTAATTGCTATTCCAAGTGAGTAAGCAACGCAGAATGAAACCTTATATTTTGCTGCTTGAGGGAATGAAAATGGATTTAAATAGATGGACTGTCTCCTCATTCTCTGTTGAAAAGAACGGTGGGGATTAAGATGAATGTTTAACCCACATTCCTTCCCTTGGTTCCGTATTTACTGCCTCCAGTCCCACTGTGGAAGGAAACCCAAGAACAACTGGTCTTATACTGATAGCTCTGATATACAATCTTTTATGCATGCCAGTATATGTGAAATTAATATCTACTATCTTGCTGAAGTTAAAAAAATAGGTCACACAGTTTCTGTGCCATTTGTCTTGGATGAACCAGCTGTTACATAATATAACTATGACCCTGATTTAGCAAGGTAATAACTCATGTATGTAATTTTATGCATGAGTAGTTCCACTGACTTTAGTAACTGAACAGAGACAAAGACAGATATAGGGGCCTGTTTGTTAGGATAACACTGCACCTATGGTAAACTTGATGCTTCAGCTTCCACGGTGAATTGTTTAGTAGGATCTTGATGGGTGCTGTGGCAAACTCCCTTTTTAGTTGATCAAAGGTGAATTGAAATTCTGAGGACCAGATGATCTGGGCTCTTCTTCACAAGAGCACCATCACCAGAGTGACCAGGCTAGGAAAACCCCTGATAAACCACTGGTAAAAGATAGTGAAACCCAGGAATTGCTTTACCTCAGTGCATCTTTTGGAGTGGCCCAGTCAAATATGGCTACCACTTCACGCAGGTCCATAGTTAATCCCTTGGGTGAAGATAATATATAAAAGAAATTTGACGGTGTCCTGGTCAAGTTCACACATCTTGAGCTTTGCATAAGGGTGGTATTGGTAGAGTTTCTCTAAGACATGGTGTGCATATTGATTGTAGAGAACTGGATCCTCAGAAATGGATGTCACTGAAGTAAATGACCTCAAATTTGTCCAGCATGTCCCTAGAGCTATAATTATTAAGTGTTGAAAAGTTGCTGGAGTGTTATACAAACTGAACAGCATAACCAAATACTTGAAGTGTCTGCACCATGTGCAGAATGCAGTCTTCTATTTGTTTCCTTTTCAAATCCAAACCAAACTATAAGCCTCAAATTCAGCCTTTGCTGTACACACATGATTCAGGAACTGAAAATCACCACCATGGCTTGAAGAAAGTTTCTAAACTGGCTCAGGAGAGGGCTAGGTTTCTCCAAGAGTGGAGAGGCCCAGGCCAAGACCTTCCCAGTTAGCAGTCTAGGCCTGCAAGTTCTGCAAGATGTCCACTATCCCCCACATGGAGATATTGGCAATAGCAGGATCCATCATAGTAGAGGAACATGTTCTTTCTCTCTTTTTTGGGTGGGCTGTTCAAACTGTCATGAACCAAAGTATGGGTTGTCCAACCTCTTGTTTGATGCAGGAGCGGTCAGGCCTAGTGGTTGATGCTGGAGTCAGGAACCAGAAGTCAAAAACCAGGAAAAGGAGCATAGTTAGAGTGAACTGGAGCAGGACAGGGGTGGGGCGTGAACAGGGCAGCACAGGAGCAATCATAGCTGAGGTTATAAGCACTGAGGCCTAGTCCTGCTTCTGGGTTTATGTGCAGGCCCGTGACACCTCTCAGCCAATCAGGGAGTCTGGTTGATCAAGACATTCAGCTGCAGGTCAGCTAACTAGTCCCAGGCTTAGCTTCAGCTTTATTCCTGACTCCTGTGATTAGGGCACTCAGCTGGGATGAGATGAATCAGGCAGACAAGAAACTTGAATTTGGTTCTCCGACATCAGAGTCAAGTGCACTAACTATCAAGGTATTAACTATTCTGGGGTGAATTTCTCTTTGGACCTGAGAAACCTTCCAATAAAAATTTAGTTGAAACCAATATGTTCTGGTATCAATATTTTCCAATGAAAACACATTTAGTCAAAAAATTCCTGCTAGGACAATTACAATAGGACAAGCTAGAGTTAAGGTTGCTTAACCCCCCGTCTCTTTATCCAGCCATTCCTAGCCTCTTCCCCAGCTCCTTGTCCCAAGCCTCCTTGCCCAGCCAGTCCCAGTTCTCCCATCCCATCTCTGATCTGTGTCTCTCTCCCCTGACCTCCAGTTCCTCTCCATCCCATTGGCTCCCACTTCAGTCTTCCTCCTTAGGCTTCTGGTCCCATCTCACTGTCAAATGCTCCTTCAGCTCCTTGTCTCATCTTTTTGCCCCAGCCAGCCCCAGTTCTCCCTCTTAACCCTATGTTACTAGATCTGTTCCCCTTCCTCCCACATCCTTCTCCCTTCCTGACTGGTTCCTAGTCCCAGTCTCCTGGCCCAGTCAGTCCAAGTCTCACCTTTGGCTCCTCATCAGATCTCAATCTCTTTCCCTGTCCACTGACTCTCAGTCCCTCACCCCATCTTCCCTTGTTCCCAGACATAATTTCCATCCTCTGACTTCCAGTCCCAATTTCCCTCTCCCCTACTACTGCCAGCCTCCAGTTCCAGTATTCCCCCCACGGGCTCCTTGCCCAATCTGTTCCTCCCCATCCTTACCCACAACTCCCTTCATCTGGTTCATGTCTCCTCTGGGTTTGAGTAAGGTGGCTTCCTCCGCTGTACTGCTGAGTACTAGCAGATGGCCAGTGCGGGGGTCAGCATAACTCACAGCCCAGGTAGAAAGACGTGCACTGCTCTGCTCAAACTAGCATGTTAAAAATAGCAGTGTGGACATTAGGGCACCGGTGGCAGCTTGGGCTAAGCTTCCAGAGCTCAGACCCAGTGGGTTGCGTGGTTTTAGACTTGGCTGGTTAGCCCAAGCCACTTGCAGCACCTCAGCATCCACACTGCTATTTTTAGTGCACTACCTTGAGCAGAGTAAGCACACATCTTTCTACCCATGCTGGGAATCACACCTTCCCCTGCAGTGCGGACATACGCCCAGGGCCCAGCCCCAGCCAGGAGCAGCCACTACAAGGAAAGTCCAGCTTCACCCCAGTAGCCCAAGGCTGGAGGGAATATGCTTAGCCATGCTGTGGGGATGGCACCTGTGCAGTCTAGTCACACGCAGGCGCTGTGAGGGATGCAGCATGCTCAGTGAAGATTTTAACTGCAAAAAAAAAATCTCAGAAGTCTCTAGTGAATATGTATGACCTGGATTTTTTCAAAGGTTTATAACTCGCCCAAATTTGGGTGGATTTGCACCGGAACAGCAAAAGGCACATCCCTGTCACAAAGTTCAGCACCTGCCAAATTTCAAGCTCATGTGCCGTAGCATGGGGGCACGAGAGCTTCTCAAAGACAACGGTGACAATTTTTTAAAATCTTGTTTTGCAATGTATTCTTCACTAGCCACGTTTATGGAAATGGCTGAACAGATCTGGCTGAATTTTTCCAGAGATATCCAACCTGCTCAGCATGTAAAAATTCAGCCCTGGCCCAAATAGTTACAGTTTGGCAAAGTTATAAGCAACCGATAACAGAGTCTTACAGTGGGAAGTGTCAGGCAGCCTTAATAGGAGGTCCTGATAAGGTAAGTTCTCTTGTAGTTTAATAAAAGCAAGTGATATGATGATGTCGGTATCTGTTCTGAAGGATGGTGGTGAATGTTAGTGACACTCACCTCTAGCACATGATCTTGGGGATTAAGTTTGCAGCAGAATATAAGAAAAACTATGTTCCATGTGAATATGAGCTCTTAAAGATTCCAGCCGCTTCCATTAAAAAAAAAATACGTCCTTCTTCTGTAATAATAAAAGTGCCTCAGAAAAATGTGCTTAATTCGTTATATTTTTCCCTTTAGATACTACAGGCGTGCTCCATGTTTTCAGTTCTGGCAGTTCATTAAACCGCTAGCCTTTGCAATAAGAGCGGCATCTGGATCTCTGCTTGGTCTTCCTGTCTAGCCTCCTGTAAGGGCTGCTCTTTTGCCCTCCCTTCACTGCTGGAGGTTTGTTAGAGATATGCACACTAGAAAGGGCCACCTCAGGGCCACTGCCTTCCATGATCTCCTTTCCTGATTCTCCCTTTAATCCCACACTGGCTGGTGTGGTTTGTTGTTGCTGCGTTTTGCCTTTAAGAAGCTGCATTATCCCAAGTTATTCCAGCTTCTCTGCTTCATGGAAGGAAATAGCTAGTGGACCTGTGTATCTAATACACTTATCTATGTTTTTCCTAGAGTTATCAGGGAAACATAATTCCTATCCCACAATGAATTTTCTTGGGGTGGGGGTGGAGGGTCTGAATTGGGACATAAAGTCAAACTCTCAACATTTTCCATGGGACTGAAGCATTCTTGCTGCTTGGGTGGGGACCCAGCCTCTCAGGAAGCTGGGCTCTTGAGGAGCCAAGAAAGCCAATCTGCTGGTCAGCCAGCCCGGAAGCCTGCTGAGCTGGGAGACCAGAAAGCCACCCACCCAAGAAGCTGGGCAGCCCGAGGGACAGGTGGTCCACCAGGCAGCCTGGTTTCTGTCTAAAGTTTCAGTGGGATGGACACATTCCTGAGAAACATGTGGATTCCATTTAATCAGCATTTTCTGATGGCAAACTGCTCTGTCACAACATTTCCCCCCAGCTCTAGCTTTTGCACTGTGCATTCACGTGTCCTGCCTTTGCTTCCTCCCTGGCTCATCCTGCATTGTCCAGGATTGCAGAGGCAGCCTACAGGCACTCAGGGAGCCACTGGTCCTGCCCCTCCCTCCACTAGAATTGCAGTGGTGGCTCTGCACCTGGAGATGACCTTCAAGTACAGAGGAGGAGACATGGTTTAGCCCCTGAAATCCATCTTTCCCCAAAGTACATTCATAAGACAGAAAAGCTCATGTTGCACAATTTGCCATTGTAGACTTTGGGTGAGAACAACTCCCAAACCAATAATGTTTGGCACCAGTAGTGACAATGTGGGTAGGCTGGTATCAAACACCACCAGAGCACAGCTTGTAGCACTATCAGCATTAAATCCTTGAAAATTAGTCTCTCCTGTCTGCTCCCTGAGAAAGTTTTCCTTCCTTAGAGATCTTACCTGAGTGGGGAGCAGGCATTTATGGAACGTAACTGTGTAAAGATTGGGAATGATGGTTCCAGTCTACACACGGGTCATTTCTTGCACCGTGCATCTTCAGATGGCACTACCATTCTGGCTTGCACTAACAACAGAGTGGGTCTCAAGCCATCAGCACTTGGACCGATTGTTGCTGCACTCAGCTTGGTTGACTGACAGCTGCCATCTTGGATCACACACATGGGATTTAAGTAGGAAACCTACAGACCTGAAAGCACAGCCAGGCTCTGTAGCTTAAGGTGTAAAAGACTCAGATTTTCTTTGGCTCAGGCACAGACAGGGATTCAGAACGCTCACTGCCAAGTCATTGATGGGGCACAGGGGAGAGAGGGCTCAAGGATGCTCTCCTCTTGTGTCTCTGTACAGAAGGGATCAGAAGGAAAGCGGCTCATTGTACTCTGGTACAAGTGCAATATCTGATTGTAGTAAACAAGCTTAGGGAGACTTTCCTGTACAATGATTCCTGCTTAATGGACCTGAACCTAATGTCCTGTCAATATTTTAACACAGGGTGAGCACAGAATTGTTCCAGTTCTTGGATTCAGATGAGCTGTCTCTGTAAGGTGCAGGGCCTCTCTGCAGCAGCAGAACCCAAAGGGACTGAATGTTAACATAGCGCCATAAGTTTCCATTGTATTTTACAGGAGAAATGACAGTGCCTGTTCTAGAGTTTACACACTGAATTCGACAAATATGTGGCAATCGGAACTCTTTTAATGAACGTTTTCGTATGTATGAATAGTATAAAAGTTCATTAAAAACCATTAAGATTGTGATGGGCAAATAACATCCAACCCAGAGCCACAAAACCCTGGAAATACACAATAAGGCCATACAACTACATACATCACCTTCTTGCCCATATTCCTCTACCCCCCACTCACACCCCATCTCTACGATGAGCAAATCAAAAGTAATCAACCAGAATCACCAAGGTTTTACCCTAACAAGCTTAACTCTGACCTCTGCGAGATAACACTTTCTGCAGGATGATGTACATGGTAGATGGTGTAGTTTTGATTCTGCTTTCATTTATCCTTCGGGAAATGTAACGAGTTTGTGTTTTGGGGGGTATTTTTTAATACTGGATCTGTGAGCTATATTAGTGGCTCTTAACCAGGTGTCAGGGGTCACAAGCATGTTTCAATGGGTGCACCAAGCATGGCTGGCATTAGGCTCGCTAGGGCCCAGGGCAGAAAGCTGAAGCCCTGCCACATGGAACTGCAGCCCTGGCCCTCAGGCCCACCACCTGTGGCTGAAGACAAAGCCTGAGCAACCTAGCTTTGTAGTGTCCTCTGTGTCATGGGGCCCCAGGCAATTGCCCTCCTTGCTACCCCCCCATGCCCCGACACGGCCCTGGCTTTTATATGCAGAAAGCCAGTTGTCGTGGCATAGCTGGGCATGGAGTTTTTATATCATATCGGCGGGGGGGGGGGGCGTCCTAGTCCAGAGGAGGAGAGGGGGAGGGGGAGGGTCAGAAAGAAATAGGCTGAGAACCTCTGTACTGTATTAACTCTACTATGCTGCTTTTAGTAAGGAGTGTTTATGTGTTGTTGGGTGGTTTGTACAATAATTGTCATGGACTCTTAGTACTAAAGGAGAGAAACTACATTTGTGGGGCTTGCATGCCACAACAGGGTAAAGTTCAAGTTACCTCAGAAACAACACCCCACTCAAACCCATGGAAGCCCGCTTTTCACCCACCCCCAAAAGCACAACCAGCTTTTCACCCGCCCCCAAACATATGCTGTTGCTAGGCCCAAAATTGACTCTTATTAGATCTGATTTACTTTTCTGAGTCCTTATCCTGCACCCTACATATGACATTCTCCTTAGCTAAAGCCTCAGCAAGGGCCTGCAAAGAATTGGACCCATTGTCCTGCTTCACTTATAACATGGGGTCGCAGAGGTGTAACTGAGGGACCTGAGCTCTGAAGCACCTCCTGGTGGTCTGCCGTGGATCTGCGGGCATCCCTGCCTCAGTTTCTCTTAGTTGGTTCAGGGATGGCACCTACATCAATCAGTCTTCATTTGTAACTCCAGTCCCCGAGCTGGGTTACTTGTGTCTCCCCACTTTCAGGACTGAAAGGAGTCTGGCCCCGCCTAAGTTCTACCTGCCCCTTTACTTCTCCTTCACTCAATGGGCTCAGGAGTTTGAGATTTCATCTCAGTGCCTCTCCTAACCCCTTTTCTTGGGCTGCCCCTTTACAGATTTCTTCCCTTCTTCCTTCAACAAGCCAGGAATAAACTAAGTTAGAGCAGGCTCACAAAGTCCACTATTCCTGTCTTTGTTCCCATCATCAGTTAGGGCTCTCAGCAGTCTCTGCCCTGTTCATGTGGAAGCAGGAGAGAGACCCAGCGACCCTCTTCTCTGGGTCCCAGCCTGGGGACCTTGGCTGGTTCAATCAGGGACTTGTTTGGTTAAATCTCCTACTGCTTCCATGGGCTGTTTCCTGTCTGGGGCCTTGCAGGTAACTCCTGCCTGGTAACCTTCTCTGATCCCTTCTGTCAGAGAACTGGTCTCGCTGGACAGCTTCCTCCAGCCTGACCTTGGGTAGCCCCTTCACTGTGGCTCGCTGTCTTTCCAGCAGACACCTTATTCTGGTTGGGCAGCAGCCTTTTATCCCCACTCTTGTTAGTTTGCCCAGAGGCTGCAGCTGCTGCTCCCTTTCGTAGCACTCTGGTGGCTATTTCTTCACAGGGTTAAGGTGACCGTATTTCCCTAAGTTGAAAACAGGACAATGGGTAAAAGATAGTCAGTGCTCTAAGCCCCACCGTGAGCCTCCTGGAGTCAACATCCGCCCTCCGAATGTCTCTCTATGTCCCCTCTATGGGGTGTGACGGAGTCAGACCAGAAGGGTATAGGAGAGTGCTGGAAGGCAGGTATATCAGCCTCAGGATGTGTAGGTCCCTGTTCCCTGGATGGCCAAACAAAGGCTACTCCAGGCCAATCAGGAAGCTTCTAGAAAGGAGAAGAAACAGCTAGCCTGACTGGGATACCTGAAGCTAATCAGGCAATGGCTGAAACCAGATAAAAACCTCCCAGTTAGTCAGGTGGGGTGTGGGTGTCAGGAGCTGTGGAAGGAAGTTATGCTGTTGGTGAGACTGAGTGTTGGACAACATATCATACTGAAGGAAGGAGGCCCTGAGGTAAGGGTGAAGTGGGGTTTGAAGAGGCGGAGACTGCTGTGGGGAAGTAGCCCAGGGAATTGTATTGTGTTTTGTGCCTAAAAGGTCAGCCATCTTAGCTGATACTATTAGGGTCCCTGGGCTGGAGTCCGGAGTAGAGGGTGGTCCTGGGCTCCCCCCTTTCTGTCTCCCCTAATTAGTTACTGAGAAAGGGAGGTCACTCTGGGGCCTGGATGAGTTTCTGAGGCCCCTAAATCTGCCAGGAAGTGCAGGACCCACAAAGGACTTGGAACTTTGTCACGGGGGGCACGCCCCACAGTTTGAAAACTGGGTGTTTGTCCAATTTGCTCTTGCCAGACGATGATCAGTTGTCAAAAGCAAACAGGACAAATGCCCAGTTTTGCCAAAAAAGTCATGACATCCAGGACAGAGCTTAGAAAGGGGATCGTCCCAACCAAAACAGGACGTACAACCACTCTACATAGGGTCTGTGTGTCCCATCACAGGGGGGCGTGAATGAAGAGGGGAGGGCAACACTGGAGGTGGATTGCTTTGAATTTATCATGGCCACGGTCTCCCCATGCCATACAGAACAGCAGCAAGACAGCTAGACTAGTTAGGGCCACAGAGCATCAAAACTTAAGTATATAAACTCCAAAGAGCATTCCAGCCTCAGCTGCACCATACTACATAGTGCATAACTCCTTTTCCGTGATGTTTGTGGTGCCCTGTGGCAGCTTGAAGTTATCTTGGGGATTGTTCTGAATGCTGCCACTAGCTAGAAGCCTGCTGTACTGTACATTATAGACACATGTTAAAGACTACCGAGGAAGGCAGATTCTTTTGGTGGCAGCATTTTAAGGATACTGAAGGGACCATAGTTCAGAGGGTTTGGATAAAAGGATCATGTCCTGGCTCGTCTCGAATCTTAACCCAGACAACAGGCTATGAGGATACGACGAGACTCCTGAACTGCGAGTGACCCCAGGAAACTTGTATGAAGTCCTAATCAGCAGTGACAAGAGCAGCCCAGCTAAGGAGTTGTTTCTTGAGGGCAAAAATGGGCAGGAAATAATGTAAATTGAAAACAGAATTCTTTTTTTTCTCATGCTAAGAGCTATGTGAAGTGGCCTAGAGGCAGAATGGGAAGAGCCAAGTATCAGATGGCAGGCTCCAGAGATTAGGAGTGGGTTTGGGAAACCTGTAAGAAGTTTATGGGGAAGCAAAACTTTTACAACGGGATTTTTCCCCTTGCCTTTTTTTCCCAAGAACTCTGTAAAAACCTGAATTATATAGCTATTCCAGAGAAAAATATTAGTGAGAGTCAAGCCATAGAATTCAGAACCTGATCTACAGTTCCAGCACACAAACACTCAAGGATGGATTAGGTCCAGGGTAATAGTGGAGCCCATTATAAAGAGAGGACCAGTTGCAAAAAGTGGCCGAAAACCAGTTCCAGGCTGTCAGGGGTGTTCTGATGCTTGGTTTTGGTTTGGCCCACACTTCTGTCTTGCCAACTCTGTGCAGATGCATGAAATTCATTAGAAACTACATATGTCTGTTCCCTTCTTGGCTCCTTCTTTCTCTTTTCTCCCCTCCCCACCCCCATACCTTATCTTCACTCTTCTCCTATCTGTGTCTGAACACTTTCTGATTAAACACATATTTCAGGCTGATTGAATAATCCACAATAAATAATTTACATGTTGAATTTTAGGGTCTAATCCTCCCATGTATAAATGAGTGGAGCTGTGCCAATTCACAGCAGTTGAAAAATCTGGCTCTGGGTCTTTTTATTCCTGCTAAGAGCTGTTTGAATGAGTGGCAGAATTCTCAGTTAGGTTCATTTTTCATGACTTGCTTCAGGAAATAGTTCAGCTCATTCAAAGGGCAGGCATTGCAGCTGAATATAAGATTTGTGGTTTTCACTGCAGAGTTTCTAATGAACTTACCCAATTGTTTTCCTTGGTGGGGATGGCAACTAATTCCCTTAGGCTCCTTTGAAAACCTCAGTCCATATATAACATTACCTCTGTAACTGCAATATATATCTCTACTTACTGTCAGGAACAGCTAGGGTATCTAGCAAACACTGGGTAATGCTGTTTAGTTATCTAAGGCAGGGGTCTCCAAACTACGGCCCGGGGGCTGGATCCGGCCTGCGGCTTTGATTTGTCCGGCCCCCTAGCTGAGCAGGCACGTGGAGAAGACACCCCGCCATGTGAGCTGCTGCTGGTGGCCCCATGTGCAGAGGGGTGAGTGCTCCCACAGTGCAGCTGGAGGAGCAAAGGGGGGGGGGTCGCAGCAGAGGCGTGGCTGGAGGAGCAAAGGGGTGAGTGCCCCTGCGGCACAGCCAGAGGAACAACGGGCGGAGGGCGGGGGTGTCACAGCAGCGACTGGAGGAGCAAAGTTGGGTTGGAGGTTGCAGAAGTGGACCACGAAGTCCGTTCAAAAATCTAATATGACCCTCATCTCAAAAATTTTGGAGGCCCCTGGTCTAAGACAACTGAAAAGTGTATAAAGGCCACCATATATATAACATACATTGACATTTAAGAGAGGCCAAAAGGAGCATTTAAGGCTTTCTTGGGAACATGCATGATGCTTGTAGTAGTTGAGCTCATTGGAAGAAGTGGAATTCTGTTGAGCAGTCATTTTGGCCGTACTTTTAAAACTGCTGTAACAGATATTATAGCAGAAGAAAATAAACTAAGAGAACAAGTGTGTGTCAGAAAGGAGGAAATAGATAAAGGTTAAAGTGATCATCACAGTTGGCATCAAAGTGTATCATTACTGTAAGACATCATGAGACAGTAAGACCATCTGCACATTGGATGTAGGCTGTCAGAGAACTACAGGGGAGGTCTTCTGCAGCTGTGGGTAACTGGATGCCTCCCTATGTATGTGCTGTCTTTGCTAACTCTTAAATCAATAAATCCCATCAAAGACTCATCTGATGTTTGTTAATATTGAACTAATTCAGATTGGAGAGAAGCCCTCTCAAGCACAGTTAACCAATGGCTGATAAGGATTTTCTCAGTCTATTGGTTATTGAGAAGTTATGGATTATCAGTTATTAATGATCAATCCATAGGTGCTGCCACACTGCATTAGGCTACTGGTTCATCTAGTCCTGCAACCTGTCAACTTAGTCTTGGCCGCTAAACACTTTTCAACCAATCTTTAAAAAAGGGAAAAAGGAGGATCCGGGGAACTACAGGCCAGTCAGCCTCACCTCATTCCCTGGAAAAATCATGGAGCAGGTCCTAAAGGAGTCAATTCTGAAGCACTTAGACGAGGGGAAAGGGATCAGGAACAGTCAGCATGGATTTACCAAGGGCAAATCATGCCTGACTAACCTAATAGCCTTCTATGATGAGATAACTGACTCTGTGGATGAGGGGAAAGCAGTGGGTGTGCTATTCCTTGACTTTAGCAAAGTTTTTGATACGGTCTCCCACAGTATTCTTGCCAGCAAGTTAAAGAATTATGGGCTGGATGAATGGACCATAAGATGGATAGAAAGCTGGATGGATCGTCGGGCTCAACAGGTCATGATCAATGGCTCCATATCTTGTTGGCAGCCGGTGTCAAGTGGAGTGCCCGAAGGGTCGGTCCTGGGGCCGGTTTTATTCAATATCTTTATCAATGATCTGGAGGATGGCATGGACTGCACCCTCAGCAAGTTTGCAGATGACACTAAACTGGGAGGAGTGGTAGATACACTGGAGGGTAGGGATAGGATACAGAGGGACCTAGACAAATTAGAGGATTGGGCCAAAAGCAATTTGATGAGGTTCAACAAGGACAAGTGCAGAGTCCTGCACTTAGGACGGAAGAATCCTATGCACTGCTACAGACTAGGGACTGAACGGCTAGGCAGCAGTTCTGCAGAAAAGGACCTAGGAGTTGCAGTGGATAAGAAGCTGGATATGAGTCAACAGTGTGCCCTTGTTGCCAAGAAGGCTAACAGCATTTTGGGCTGTATAAGTAGGGGCATTGCCAGCAGATCAAAGGATGTGATTGTTCCCCTCTATTCAACATTGGTAAGGCTGCATCTGGAGTACTGTGTCCAGTTTTGGAGCCCACACTACAAGAAGGATGTGGAAAAATTGGAAAGAGTCCAGAGAAGGGCAACAAAAATGATTAGGGGCCTGGAGCACATGACTTATGAGGAGAGGCTGAGCAAACTGGGGTTGTTTAGTCTACAGAACAGAAGACTGAGGGGTGATTTGATAGCTGCTTTCAACTACGTGAAAGGGGGTTCTAAAGAGGATGGATCTAGACTGTTCTCAGTGGTACCAGCTGACAGAACAAGGAGTAATGGTCTCAAGTTGCAGTGGGGAAGGTTTAGGTTGGATATTAGGAAAAAAAAATTCACTAGGAGTGTGGTGAAGCACTGGAATGGGTTACCTAGGGAGGTGGCAGAATCTCCTTCCTTAGAGGTTTTTAAGCTCAGGCTTGACAAAGCCCTGGCTGGGATGATTTAATTGGGGATGGTCCTGCTTTGAGCAGGGGGTTGGACTAGATGACCTCCTGAGGTCCCTTCCCACCCTGATATTCTATGAGTCTATGATTCTAATCTTGTTTCCGATGTGGGGAGTGGCAAGTCCTAATATCAAGTCAATAGCTCAACAGCATAGTGACGAGGCAAGATGGGCAAATGGTTTACAATTCCTGGTTTCATCGGTTCTACCTCCCAATAATGGCAGCTTCCCTGAAGGAAAGCAAATGTAATGGTGGTAGACCCCAGTCATTGGCTGATGGGATTGAACCAGAGACCTCGGGAGCTTAATGCATGGGCCTCGACCACATATGCTAAAAGCCACCTCGCTGTTAGCTAAGGCTGTAGAGCAGACTCATTTAACTCTCTCTAAGTGATCTTGATGCCACTAGATGGGACAGAACAGCACACCCAGCAGGCATGTTGGTAACATACTTCCCCTAGCTGAGGAAACATGTCCAGGGGAGCATCAGAGACTTCCTGGTTGAAATCCCGAATGAGCCCCCACTTATAACATCGACAGATCCCAGTCATTGGTGGGTGGAATCGAATGGGGGACTACTGGAGCTTAGTGTATGAGCCTCTGCTGCACGAGCTAAAAGCCAACTGGCTGTTAGCTAAGGATGTAGAGAAGACTCAGTTTCTCTCTCTCTTTAAGTGGTCTTGGTGCCACTAGATGAACCAGAACACCACACTCAGAAGGTGTGTGGGTTACACAGACACCATAGAAAGGGGCTTTTGTTCCCGGCAGCTGCAGCTGGGGCAGTCTGGGTTCTGGGCTTGTGTGCCCACCCCCGATGGCTCCTGCTATAGCTCTGGGTGCCGAGCCCAGGGCTTTTTCCCCTGGGGGCTTCTGCTCCTGGCAGCTTAAGCCAGGGCAGCCTAGGCTTGTGGTTCTGCCACTCCCCCTCCCCCTCCCACTGCCTCTCCAGCTGGGGCTCAGGGCAATCCAGGCTTGAGGCTGCCTGGGCTCACGGCTTCAGCCCTGTGGCTGCAGCCAGGGCTCACAGCACCCGGGCATGGGGCTTCTTCCTCTGCGGCTCCTGCCGGGGCTCGGGATGACCTGGTAGAGGCTTCTTCCCCGGGGCTTCTTCCAGGGCTGGAGTACCCATTTTTCCTGGGAGGCCCCCAAATTGGCCAGGGGCCCCTGCCTCAGTCTGTTCGTTGTGTGGACTAGCAGCTAGGAGACACTGGCTGGAGCGCTCCCAGCAGCATTGGGGAGGTCCTACCCACCTCCACCTCCGGGAACCTCCTCTAATTGCAGGAAACTGGGAGGGTGCTGGGCTCTGAAGGCAGCACTGAAGTGAGGGTGATAATCTTGGACCTCCCTACAACAACTTTGCAACCCTCCCCCCACAGTTACAACTCCCTGAAATTTCTGATGTAAACGTCTGAAACTATGAAATTGAGCAATTTAAAAACCCTCTGGCCGTGAAATTGACCAGAATTGACCGTGAATTTGGGAGGGCCCTAGTAATTTCCCTTGCAACATTCTCTACACCAGCAAGTACTTCAGCTGTGCTTGCAGTCAACTAATCTCGCCTTTGAACTTTGAATACAAATATACATTCCATTGGAATTGGAAGATTGTTTAACTGGTACAAAAGAAGAAAGGCTGATCCATTTCTATGCAAATATAAGCCTGCCCTGCAAATATAATTGAAGAGAAATGTTGGTAATCTCTCAGGGAAGTCTGTTTATTACCATTTCAGAATATGTTTCAATTATGCTGACCGCATTTTATTCCCAGTAACTTGGAGTAGTATGTTAAGCCTCTAAACTATCAAAGGTTATGGAGGTTTATAAAAAACAGATTTGCAGCAAATGAGTTGCCTATTTCTTCCTCCAGCGCACAGGCAATTTTCATTCCCATCATGCAATGGGCTAAACTTCAAGGTAGATACAGTTGTGCTAGTTTTAGAGAGCCACAACCACAACACATCAAAATCAAATACCACACATATCCATAGAAATACTGTTGAACAGAATAGAGAAACAGCAGAAGTGTGTGCTGACACTGCCAATATAAACATTATTATTAGACCTGATTGAAGATTTTCAGATGGAACAATTATTCAGTGTAATCAACGCAGTCAAACTTTTCAATGGTAAATTATCTGCTTTGTTTCAACTTTCTCTTTGACTATAATGTAATACATTATATACCATAATAATCAAAATTTTAAAGTTGAAAAGTTTTGATCTTGTTGAAATGAAATGTTTTGATAAGGTTGAAATGAAATATTTGGAAATATTTACACTGAAGACAAATTCTGAGATTTTGACAAGCAGATAGGGAGCTCAACCATGACATCATTCTTTTTTTGTCCTAAATCTAATTAAGCTCAAGCGGTGAGAGTCTGGTTATTTGCAGTACAATCAGTTTCTACTCAGACAAGACATAGTCCTTCTGAAAAACCTGATGTTTTGTGCTAGTAAGAATAAAAGTCTGGAAACTTCAAAGATCGTTATCTCCCAGTGAGTCCATCAAGTATTCTGAAAACATGTAAGAATTTTGATAAAGACACCTCCCTCAAATCTCAAAGCATATTCTACAAGGTCTGCCTCCACTTCTCGGGCAGAAAGAATTATAATGTCATGGGAAGAAATCTGGAGAGCAGCCACCTGGCAATCTCTTCACACCTTTCCCAGACATGGAGAGATAGCTATGGCATCCTCTTGGTCAGTCTAATAGATCTGCCTTTGTCTCCTCTCTTCTTCCTTTTATTCTTTGGCTGGACTGATTGCCAATTCCTACCTCTCTTCCCAGCGAGTGGCTTTGCTTTGTATGATAATAAATTATTTTGTTCTTACTCTAAGATGTTTCATTTCATAACTGGAAACCTACTAGTCTGGAATCCTTCCTACCCTTGTAGGTGTGTTTGTAGCTATGCAGGGTAGAAGGCTTGGGAATTTCAGCTCTGGGGCTGTGATGCCATTAGATAAGGGAGAGCTATTTCAATGTCAAGAACTCTGACCAGGTGGCTCTTTGAGGTGGCAGAGGTCCCCCTTCCCACCATGCCCTATATCAGGTTGTTTATAATTTCCTATAATGTTTATAATGTTGGGGCTCAGTAAAATTCCTGGATTTATACCCAAACACATACTAATAAAAATAGATATTTCACATAATTTGATAAACAAATTAATTAATAGGTACACTTTTCTGCAATCACTAAGGGACATTATTTTATTATTTTTGTGCAGGAAACAGTCGGGACAGTACCAGTTCCTTCCTTTTATTGAAAAAAAAAAAGATACATAATCAGAAAGTCAGAGTCCACACTTTATAAGAAGCACATGCCCACGGCGTAAAAGGAGGCAAATTTTGGCATCTATTGTTAGCCTATATTAACAATTAATTCATTACTTTTTTAGTAGAAGCAGTGCCATTTACCATAGCAACACCCCAAAGCAGCGCAGATGGACCGAATCGAAACAGGATATGCTCTCATTGCCGTTCCTCCTGTGATCCCTCTTTGTAACCATAGCGGTTGCATTTGTTTCCATTTGAATGTGCTGGAGCATAGTGACTTCACAGTGTAGCAGGTAAAAGAGGACTTGGAGAGGGCAAGGCCCTAACAATAGAACCTTACAATGTCTTGTAGTTTGTAGAGGAGCCTCACTAAAGCAATTGTCCTGTCTCCTGTGTGCTGTAAACAGAAGCAGCTCTTTCATTATCTTTATGTCTATTGGCTAGAAAAAGAAGGCAGAGACCGCAACCTAGAGGACTCAGAAGGGGCTCATGGTCTTTTGGACTGTAGCAGAAGACTTTTCTTTGGTGGCCTCCATTAAATAAAGTACTCTTTGACCTATTTTAGTGTCCAGCTGCACTATATGTAATCACCATGCACAGGCCCATAGAGCAGCTACATTAAAATCAGGGTAAGCACAAGAACCACTCACAATGTTGTTCAAAGAAGGTGTAGTGGGGTGTTTGCCCCACTCCAGGAAAAGGGGGCTTAAAACAGCCCAAGAAAAGATTATGGCTGGGAGCAAGCAAGCTCCCAGGCTGACTTGAAAGGCAGCCCAGCAGAGGCCTGCAATGGAAGGCAGCTGAGGGCAGAGCAGCCACAGTTGTGGCTGGGTCAATTAGGGACCAACTGGCCCTGATAAAAAGGCTCAGAGTGTGGAGCTCAGAGAAACAGTCTCCTCTGTTTGTGGAGGAAGACAGGCCTGGCTGCTGGGGAGCTTGACAGGGTACCCAGACTGGAGCAGGGCTGGGGGGAGGCAAGAAGAGCTGGGGGAGCTCTGGCCTGGAAACCCCCAGGCTGCAGGGCCTATGAGATGGCCCAAAAAGGGGTACTGGGATTGCAGGGGGCAGTCCACAGATAGGCAGAGGCAGCAGGCCAAACCCCCCTTGCTGGTGATGAATGGCAATGATACTGCAGTCTGCCCCAGAGAATAGGGGTAAGTGGTGACTGGCAGTTGCCTGGATCGAGGCAAGGTGGGAATAGGGGGTGAGGGTTCCCTGGGGAGGGGAGACCCCCTAAGACTATGGGAGTACTGCAGGGGTGCAGCACCCTAGAGAAGAGGGCACCGGGTCCAGGGAGGGACAAAGGGCCAGTGGCAAGCAGGACTACGGCCTGCAGACGGCACTCCAGAGGCTGGACAAGCTAATTCCCTGGATGACCAGCGGGGGACACCGCAGGGGGGAGTCGCCACTCTGCTACAGAAGGAATGCCAGTATAGCTTATAAATGTCAGCTTGACTTATGATAACTTAATCGTTAACCTTTAAGAAAACTCAATGACCTAAAAAGATGACAACTGGGAGCAGATGATTTCTAAAATACTGGGGGATAAGTGGTCCTACGATAAGCTATATACCTGCTATAAGCTAAATAATGCTCAAGAAGTTCTAAAGGTTTTAGTAAAATCAAAGTTTTGTTTAAATTTAAAAAGTTGTGGTTGTTTGAGAGAGATGTTTTAACCAATAGAATAAACTGTGTGCTGAGTAGAGCTGAGTGACATTTTTTGGCTGAAGCTCTTTTCAGCTGTAGTGACCCTGAAACATTTCACTAACTTGTGTCATCTTTGCCAGATTGTTTTGGTTGGGGGAAAAAACCCCTAGAAAATTAAATTTCCCAATATTTAAATGTTTCATGGTGATGTTTTGGAAACAAAGCATTCTGATTTTTTTTTTAGATGAAATGACTTTCAAATTTTTTAAAATTTCATTCCAAAAATTTTTGAAAAATGCTCAAAATCAAAACAAACCAGTTTGGTTCTGGTTGAATGAATGTTCAACCCAAAGTATTTTTCTTAAAAAAAATATTATTACTTTTTGATTTCCAGAACATGTTTCAAATGTGTCAGTTTTGGTTTGACCCAATCAATTTGTATTTTTTGAAACTGACAGCAAATTGAAAAATCCATTATTTGCCCAGCTCTGGTGAGGAGTGCAGCATCGTCTGGTCTCACCAGCCTCAGCTGCCCTGCTCCTCCTTCCAATGGTCTGAGGTAACTTCCATCACATGTGGTATGGCTGGGGTCGGAGAAGCAGAGCTACAGCAGCTCCTATCAGCTTTTTCAAAGGCCAGGCCCTGCTCTTATTTATTTGGCAGAATTTCAAGTGCTTGAGTGGCAGCTGGAGTGACAAGCAGTGGTGATTTCATGTCAAATGTACAGCAGGGCAAGGTTATCCCTCTTGGCTGGGCACAGAACTGTAACAGAAAGCATCCTCTGGATGAATTTTTAGTCTCAGAAAAGCAGGACAAGTTTATGGTGAAAGTACAGTGTTAACAACAACCTACTGAAAAAAATGTGAAGAGAATTATTAAAAAGGAAACGTGCTTCAATAATTAAAGAAATGGTTTGTTTCTAAATAATTGCATTATGAATCTTTTTAAACAACTTTTTATATTTAATTTTATATTCATATATCTTACATTCTTTTATGGAGTCCAGAACTCATAGAAGAAGCTGCCATCGATTGGTGAAATGAAGGAAGAGAGAGAATTAGTGGAGCTCATTTACATGGGGTTTACCCACAGTGCCAGTGCAAACAGTTTGTTTTGGTTAAAATTAATTTCAGTTTTGGGTGTAGGGTAACGAAATATTGTTGTTCTTACTGATTAAACACTGTGTGAGGAGCTGCCATAACTAAAACCTCATTCTTGAATGGCTGAGTCATGCAGCTGGTTATGCACCAAGACACGGACGTGGGGAAAGGGATTTGTAGGAGGAATTAATTCTTGGTGGTGTGGATTCTGCTGGGAGGATCCTGCAGAGTCTATTGAACCTCCTGCACAATGCATTGAGGGAAATGGAATGCTGGATCTAGCTTCATGATGACAGATTATGGTAACTCCTTGTTGAAGCTGCAGAGCAGCAGCAGTGCTGAGTGAACTTTAGTGAGGGTCTCTCTTTACCCAGCACCCACAGGGCTGAAATGACCATAGCTGGGGCAGCCTTGCAGCCAGACTTGGCACTGAGGCACGAGCAGATGATGATGGCAGTGACTGGCCACCAAAATGGCAGAGGGCAGCCACAGAGCGGAGAATTCCAGTGAGGGCCCCCGCTTTGCACAGAATCCACAGTGCTGAAATTACTGGATGCCTTGAGACCAAATTGGACCAGTGCAGAGACAGCAGCGTGAGTAGAGGGAACAACGCAGAGATGGTATCATGGCTAGAGGCAATGGCAAGGCAGCTCCTCAAACTTTATGGCCAGAGGGGCCATCGTGATCATCTAGTCCTAGTCCCTGCACATTGCTAGCCACAGGACCTCACCCACCCACTCCTGTAATAGACACATAACCTCTGCCTGAGTTACTGAAGTCCTCAAATCATGGTTTAAGGACGTCAAGTTACAGACAATCCACCTGTGGAGCATCCCAAGGCTGTATTAACTCTCCTGCAGCGACCCTCCGCACAGAGTAATCATCCCTTAAGGGAATGGGGGTGCAGGAGGTCTAAAGCTAGCTTGTGGCAGTCTGTGACCATGCAGTTCCAATCATGACACACTGTCATGATTGGAACTTTGGAGGAGGAATCAGAGTTTCCCATAGTGTCAGATGGGGAAAATTATTCTGTAGGGAGCTTTATCAGCTTGCATTTGGGGCCAGGCAGACACAATACTTATTACTGAGAATTGTAAGTAAAGTGTTAACTGTTACATAAAGTCTCCAGAATCAGTTCTTTTGGCAACAGCTGTTATATGATGTTAGAACAAAAATAAAGTAGAACAAACATGAAAAGAAAATGGATTAAAAAAGCCTCCAGGAAAGTTAGTGTTTGAAGGAGATGCAGCAGAAAACTGGAGAAAGTAGAAAAAAGGATTGAAGCTGTATGCCATTGGCAGTGGCAAGAGCCAAGACAGATGAACAGCTGCAAACAGCATTATTTCTTCATATGGCAGGCGAAGAAGCAAGAGAGAGATATTTAATACTTTTCAGTTTGATACTGAAGAAAAACTCACAAATCCAAGTCTTAAAGAACACATTTGAGGCATAGT
Source organism: Dermatemys mawii (assembly GCA_007922305.1). Lineage (NCBI taxonomy): Eukaryota > Metazoa > Chordata > Testudines > Dermatemydidae > Dermatemys > Dermatemys mawii. The sequence continues at coordinate 6,938,390 of ML677360.1, read as the reverse complement.
GTGCACCTCAAAGAAATCTCATATGAAAGACGTACATTTTTCACTAGACATCAGACAGAAAGGAGGCGTACAGACCAATATGTGACTGATTTAAAACTGGCAGCATCATCTTGTGAATTTGGAGAACTGTGAGATTCAGTCATTAAAGACTGCGTTGTGTGTGGTTCCACGTCAGCATGAGCTAGGTTGTTGAGGGAGACTGATCTTACCCTTGAATGTGCTGTGGATATATATCGTGCAGATGAAATGACTGCAGAACAGTTGAAACAGCTGGGCGAACTGGCAAATGTGCCTCATTGCAGCTTAAGTCTGCCTTCAGTAAATACCAAGGCATGAACTGGAGGGTGTCCTGCTGATAATAACAGTCTGATGAAGAGAAGTGAAAAGAGAACAGTCAGAGGCAACTAAAGGTTGTTATAAATTTGTCCATAGCCAGTGGTGCAAGTAGATCTTAACTCCGAGAAAGGGAGGTTGCCCAGGTGACTTGGCACTGGATCTGGCCCTGTCTGTTCCTGTGTCAGTTTCTGAAGAACTGCAAATCTGATATTCTAAAATGCCTGGCCCATTGGCCAATTAATGGCCAATGGGATCTGAATTAATGGTCTTGTCCCGGTCACTACTAGCTTGTATCCATGTTACCAAATTCGCCATCACAGTTGGAGTTCATTTAGGACCTGATCCATATTCTATTGAGGTCAGGGGAAACCTTTCCTTTTGATTTCAGTGGGAGCCAAATCAAGGGCTTGGAGACTCAGCAGAGCTTAAGAACTGAATTTATCATGGGAAAGGAACTCCTCCGCAGCCCCTAGTAGTGTGCCCCCAACAGTGAGGGGAAAACTTGCACTGCCTTTCAGCTATGCTTTCATGTCTCCATGGTTCTCAGGCCAGTGCCTATGCCCAGCACATAATAAAACAGAGAGACATGCCCCTTGCCAGCCCCCACAATCTTTTTTTCAAACCCCATTAGGAAAGTAAACATTAGCAACGTTGTCAAGGATCCACACATGCAAGTTGTTATCAAGCACAATATATTTCAGGGAATTTCTCTGCCTTGAACTGATTGTTTCTAAGGGCTGAATTTTTCCTCTGTGTTACTCCATTGAAACCAGTGGAATAAGATCAGGTATGACTTGAGTCCTGTGTCTTGTGATCTAATAAAGAAAAAAAAAGGGATAATTTAAACCAGAATATACCTCCAGTTGCTACTTCCTTTGAATGATATATGACTGAAGTATCCAATTTCTATAAACGATCTTCATTGGTATGAATTGCAGATTTTTTCTACAGGGGGGTCCCAACATAAAGACTTTTATCACAGATTCATAGAGCATAAAATCAGAAGGGACCATTAGATCATTTAATATGACGGCTGGCATATCACAGGCCATTGCATTTCCTCCAGTTAGCCCTGGATTGAGACCAATAATTTGCCTTTGGCTAAAACATAGCTTCCAGAAAGGCACCCAACCTCGACTTGAAGACATCAAGAGATGGCGAAGCCAGCACATCCTCTGGTAGTTTGTTCCAGCAGATTATCACCCTCACTGTTAAAAATGTGTACATCATTTTTTATTTGAATTTGTCAGAGGAATATCGGTTTGGAATGTGGATCTGAACCAAAGCAGGGAACTGGGCTTTTCTCTTTGGGTAAATATTCACTGTAGAGTTATCTTGGGTTATCAGCATACTGGTTAGTCTAACCCAGAAGTGAGCAGCCACACTCCAAAGCCCTGTCCAAATGACTGTGTTCACTGGTTCTGCACTCACCTGTGTGCATCACTATGATGTTTAGGGGCATCTCCCCTTGGTTCTTTGTACTTCAGTGAGCTAAGCCACTCTGTGATTCCATCTGCTAACTTGTCTGTCCTTCTGGGCATGTTGGGGAATTGTGGGGAAGGCACTGGAGGAATATCAGTATCTGAATGATTTTGCTTGTGTCTTCAATGCAAAGCAGATATGTTAGCAGCCTGATTGAAAGTGGCACCCCAGTTCTAGTATATACCCCCAGATGGGCGAGCTAGCCAGGGTCTAAGGGGGTTTGTAGGCAACACTGAAGTAAGAGCCTGAGCTAAATGCAATGAAGACATGTCAGGTTTCTTGGTGCTCATGACTGTTGTTGCTTCTCAATAGAGGGCCAACCAGTTGTTGCTCCAAGGGGCACAATTTCATCTCCCCAGGGAGTGAAAAGGCAATGTAAACAAAGAGCTTTGAATCCATGAGCCTGGCTCATATTAAGAGGCCTGAGGAGGCATCTACATGGGGCATTTATGCATAATCTTTCTTCACCAAGCTCTCCTAAGGCGCTGTGCACAAAATAGAAAACCACTTGCATTATTCTTCAGGAGAGGGCATAGAAAGGACTGTGATGTGGTGTCTGCTCCATGCTGCCATGTAAGGAGTTAAAAGAACCTAGCGAGACTGCATGGGAAGAGGCCAATAGGAGAAAGGCTGTGAGGAACAGCCAATCCTAGCCCAGCAGGCCCATATAAGAAGAGATGCAGAGCAGGGAGTAGCTGCTGTGCTCCTAGCAAGAGGAAGGAGTGCCAGTACCTTGGACAGAGCAATCCCTGAAGGCCCTGAAGTGAGGGCAAAGCAGGAACTGGGGTCTGGGGAAGAGGCCCAGGGAAGCATAGCAGTCATAAGGGGAGTTAAGGAGACGCAGCACATGGCTGCCATCGACATGGTCCCGAGGCTGGGACCCAGAATAGTGGCCAGGCCTGGGTCCCTCCACTCTTCTCTGGGGAAGTGGCTGGGCAGTTGGAGCCATACTAAACTCCTGGAAGGGGGGAACACAGATGGTGATGTAAGCCTCAGGCTGTCCTCCCAAGGCTTTCCGCCCGAGCAGGGTGCGGAGCCGATGAGACCCAGCAAGCCCCCAGGAAAGAAAACACTCTCACACACTTACTTTGTACAAAGGGTCAAATCCACATTCCAAGCTCGATGGGAGTGACACTTTATTGAGTGTGAGCCAAGCATTATATAGGCTTGAGCAAACAAAGAAAAACACAGTGCACATGTGTGATTTTCTCACCAGCAACTACAAAGGACTCTTTATTTGCTAACTTTGAAGGTTAGAGATGCAGCTACAACTGCAGTTAGCTACTTTCTAAACTCTCCTAATCTTGCTAGATAAGAATTACATCTCAAGGCTGAGAAAATCTTGGCCGCAAAGACACTTGTTGATTTAGCAGGTAGCCGGCCAGCTTCTCAAGGCTCTCAGTGACATGGTCAGAGGGCTGTGTCATGAAGAGGCTATCACGATCCCTGGTGTAACGCAGGTCAGAGTGCAAATATGATGGAGGGTGAAGCACCATTGGGAGAGGGTGTACTGACCTGCAGAGCTAATCCCCAAATTGTCCAGCAGGAGACGCCAGTGTATGAGTGAAGTCCCCTCACAGGGACAATCTTTATTATTTTCCATCATAATCCAGTTCCTTTTGGAATGGGAATTTTGTCATTGCTCCTTCAAGTTAGCCTCTCAAGTAGGATTTTATTTGTTTTAATTTGTACTTATTAATATTAATACATATATGAATAGGTTGAAAAAATGCTTTGCTCACTTCCCAGGAAATGGTCACAGCAAAAATATCATACTATAACTCTATTTGTGTGTATTGTATATAATACACACTATCGCTGTCAAGCAATTAAAAATGTGTTTAATTATGCAATTAAAAAATTAATCACAATTAATTGCATGATTAATCAGATTGTTAATAACAGAATACCATTTATTTAAATATTTTGGGTGTTTTCTACATTTTCAAATACATTGATTTCAATTATAACACAGAATACAAAATTTAGAGTGCTTACTTTATACACTGCTACCCTGATATAATGCGGTCTGATATAAAGCGAATTCTGATATAACGCGGTAAAGGAGCGCTCTGTGGGGCATGGCTGCACACTCCAGTGGATCAGCACGTCATGTCTGGCTTCGATATAACATATCTGCGGTACAATTTTTTGGCTAAAAAGGACAGCGTTATATTGAGGTAGCAGTGTATTTTTATTACAAATATTTGCACTGTAAAAAACCAAAGAAAGAGTATTTTTTAATTCACCTCATACAAGTACTGTAGTGCAAACTCTTTGTTGTGAAAGTGCAATTTACAAATGTAGATTTTTTTTTTGTTACATAACTGCACTCAAAAAACAAAACAATGTAAAACTTCCAAGTCCACTCAGTCCTATTCCTCATTCATGCCACCTTAATTCAGCACCTTTATATGTATGCACTATGATACAAGTCTTTACATGATCATGTACTGTTTTCCACAGAATTCCTACCTTATTCAGTGCTGGGATGATTTAGTTGGGGATTGGTCCTGCTTTGAGCAGGGAGTTGGACTAGATGACCTCCTGAGGTCCCTTCCAACCCTGATATTCTATGAATGCACAGAATGGATGCTGCTCACTTAATGAGCTGCTTTTCAATTTTTTTAGCCTCATTTTTCAATGTTTGACCCTCCAAGCCTTATTTACTGCACACTATTCAAACACTACTCCAAAGACAATATTATTAATCACCTTTGTGAACTTTTCCGCAATGCTTATCACTGCAACATCTGCAAAAAACAATGAGCAGTCCTACTACAACATCTGGATGCTTCATACACCCTAATTAATTTATCTCACAACACTCTTGTGAGATGAGGGGTTTTATTATTTCCTCCTTTACAGATAGGAACTGAGGTACAGAGAAACTAATGTTAAAAGTGTCCACTAATCAGGTTTGCTGCTTGGCTTGTACTGAGTATGCTTACAGGGACTGAGCGTGCTCAATAACACTGCTGAAGCAGTCTTGCCTCACTCTGCCCCACCACTGCTGGTAGGCATGGATCGCCCCTGTCCTGACTCTTTCACTGACATACCTCCCAGATTCTGCAACAAATGAGACAGGGGTTCTACAGACAAACCTATACTGGCCAGTTCTGTAAAGCACTTTGAGATCGAAGATGAAAAGCGCTATATGAGATCTAGATATTATTATAAAGTACCAACCTGATTCATCCCCTAAGCACCAGCAAATCTCATGTTTTTTTGAGGACTCTACTCATGCTTTTTGAATGCTTGAGGGTGACCATACTGAATACTGTACAAAAAATAGCATTATCAAATTGAATTAAGGAGTTGGTTGTTTTGAGTCAATAATATTGTAGTGACAATACAGAAGATACAGCACATATGCTATAGACATCCACACATAGGCCAGAATCCTAGCATAAAATAGGGCTAAGCTAGGGTAACCAGATGTCCCGATTCTGTAGGTACAGTCCTGATTTTTGGGTCTTTTTCTTATATAGGCTCCTATTACTTTCCCCCACCGCCAACCCATGTCCTGATTTTTCACACTTGCTATCTGGTTACCCTAGCCTGTCAAATATATCAAACAGTGAAGGTTGTTTCAGTGTTTCACACAAAGGAGATGAAGGCTGAGTAACTGTAGCTGCTAAATAGCTAAGCTGAACCACAAACTCTTCCTAAGCTGTGAAATAACTTCCTCTTTTATCTTTTGCTTCAATTTTACATGCTCTACACATATAAATTTGTATCAGTGATACAACAGATTAAGCTCTTCTAGTTATACAGTATCATAAAGTATAATGTTACTAGATAAATAGATCTAAAAGGTGTCAATTAAAATTTGAGGAACTATGTCAGAAATTTAAAGCAATTTAAAGGCATTTGTGTAACAGACCCTGTCAGTTTAAGGAAGTTTTGTTCCCTAGGCAACTTGACCAAAAATACTGCAAATAATTAGGCTTGAAAAAATTGGATTTTTATCTGTAAATGTCTGTAAACATTGATTTCACTGTACACACACAAATCAGCAAACAATATTCCATTGATAATCATCAAAATTTACAGATCGGCAAAGTAAGACAAATGCTGCTTGAAAATTTATTAGAGTTTAATTTAAGGCTATTTACTTAGTATACTTTGACATGTGATGTCAATTTGTGTCTTAATGGTTATCACGCTTTAACATTTTGAATCTCAACACCTGCTATCATTCAACAATTGCCCCTCATAACATCTGGCAACTGTGAAAATTTAAATAGATAAAAATGGGGGGAAAAGCTTAAAAAATAAACATTGTTATTATCTGTTGAAATTATAACAAAAGCGACCAGTCCTGGAGAAAGGACTGTTTGCCTGAGGAGAACTGTGAACTTTAATGGTGTAGAGGTTGGTCCAGTTATTTAGAGAGGCTCAGTTTATCCATACACAGGCTGCTTGCACAGAAGGAAGGGACATTTTAGCTATCTCAGGTTGGTAGTTCAGTGTGTGTTTGGCTGTTTGAAAGGCAGATAGGTTAGAAGCAGCAGAAAAAAGTGATCCAACCATTAAACCATTATAACTGCACATTGTGCTTTCCACAATATTTGTGAGAGTCGGGGGGATGCCTTATGGATGGGTGTGAATCTGAAGGGCGAAGACTTACTCAGAGGTTCCAGCAGCTAGGAAAGCATCCCATGGAGAACACAGACAGCTAGGGGAATGCTGTACATGATGCCTGGTGTTCATATTTGGAGTCTCCTGTCTGAACATATTAGCCTGTGGTGAATGGGTTGGGATACAGACATTGAGATATTGTGTGTGTGTGATCGAAGTTTAGTGTTCCTTATGTGCCTTTGCCAAACCTATGCATTATTTCATCTTTATTTAAAGGATTTCCCATGTTAACTGCAATGATGAGTCATAATGAATGTACTGAGAATGGTTTTTATTATGAAACAATAATAAAAACATAGATATTATTTTTCCATTGGTTTCATTAAAGATTTATGTCTGGGAATACATTTAGCTAACGATCTACAAAATGACCAACAATACTCCTACCTTCAATTACTGCAACAATGCAAACAGAACTCCAAATGCAAAAGTGAGAACATTTCAAATACAACATTTGAGGGAGGAGCATAATGTTAAAGGCAAGTCTACATCTTGCCTCTGGATCCTCTTGTCTGCACACATGGGTTCTGGGGTTGAGTGCTGCAGCTCAAAATTCTCAGGGAGGCTGCAGAGCTCAAAAGAGGTAGACTCTGAGGGTGTTCTCAGTGCCCAGAGGTTGGATCTGAGTCGTGAATGGGAGACGCTGGGAGCACTGCAGTGAGAATGCAGACGTTAGGAGTTGATGTTGGTACCAGGACCTAGCATTATCCAGGGACTGAAGGATATGTCTTGGTCCCAAATAATAGGGCTTCAGGTCCTTCTGGCCTACCAGGAGCATGTTTTTCAAGAGGGCGTTCTGGCTCAGGATAGCACCCATGAGTTGTCTCTGCATTTCTCTGGCTTTTTCCTTGTCTCCTTCAACATGGCAATGCTGTCCTTAACCATAGCCAGGCCTTCGCTGGTCACTACGATGTTGTCCTTGGACACAGCTATGATTTCCTTGGAAAGCTGCATTTCTTTCTTCTTCTGGGTCCCCATGTACAGCCTCCACCTCTCAGCCAGCGTGGTTTTCCTCTGTGACTCAGCCATGAGATCTCCAAACATGTTGTCATGAGTCTTCCTTTTACTCCCCCTCAGCTTGGCCTCCCTGTCATCAGTGCACAGATGAGCATCCAAGATAGCATCATATGCAAAGGCAGTTGAATTATAACATCCAGATCACTGCCAACTGAAATTCTCTTAAGAATACATCAAAAATGATTTTGGAATAGATCCGTAAATCCAGAAAGCCAGAGACAATGTCTACTGACCAAACATGATGAAGGATATTCAAGACCTGGTGAACAGCTGTGATACATGTGGGGAAATGCTGGTCAAGCAGCAAATAGAGACTATGAAAATACACATCATTCCTAACAGAACTTGGTGCTAAGTGAGAATGGACTTTTTCACCACAACCCACATAAGTTACCTCATTATTGTCGACTACTAATTAGACTTCTGGTAACAAGATAAACAGTCAGAAGATACAACAGTGACCATCATAGACAAAACAATGAAGCATTTCAGCAAGCATGATATGCCAAACTATATAGTTACAGACAATGGATCCTACCATATTTACGGTGAGTTTGTGCAATATACCCCATTCCATTACTTCATCACTATATCACCACTCAAATGGCAAAGTTGCACTGACAATTAAAATTGCTAAAACTCTATTAAGATAGCTGCAAAGAGCAAAGAAAGTATATAGCCAATCATTCATGAACGAAGAAACACTCCCAGAGAAGGCCTTAATCACAGCCCAGCACAACGCTTGATATCAAGGTGTACATACACCTTGGTACATATAGCCACAGCATTACCACAATCAACAGGGTGGAAAGAATAAGAAGCAAAAAGGAAGAGAGACACTCAAAGATCAAAGCCTACTACAGCTAATGATCTCTCAGAACTACAGCCAGGACACCCTGCTAAAATCATACTATTTCCTCAGGAAAAACCAAGCACTTGGAAGCAAGTTTCATTGTTGAACAAATAAATCCTTGTTCATGTCATGCAGGAGTAGAAGGGCACTGTGAATATGTTTGCTCATTACGAACACAAGACCAAAACACAGATGTGGAGATCAGAGAAATATTCCCTCTGTTGAGACTTGATCAGCAGAAGGCAGAGTGAACGTAGGCCAACGAGTGATCAAGAGATATTTGAACAGACTCTGAAAACACCACTCCACCAGAAGAACCAAGTGTGCAAGACAGTCTTGGATCATCACAAGAAAGATTCACACTCACTCAACATCAGTGATATACACAAGACTGTGTACAATCAAGGCATGAAAGAGCAAGCTTCCCAAACCCATGGGAAAAAGTCTTAGCTCCCAAGCAAGATAAGAGTTAGTTAATTTTTTTTAAAGTGTTGGTGTTAAGTTATATATATGATAATGATTTTATGAGGGTGTAATAGAATGTTCAGTTTCTAAGTTTATGGCATTCATGCAGGATTTTGCTATGTTAAATAAATGTGACAAAAAAGGATGAATGAATAGCTTCCCAGCAGCAAGCACCATAGGATGAGTGTGTATAGGAATTTATTAACCTCAGCAGATGCAACTCTGCATGCACACAGAGGGAACAGCCCTGCAGAGTTAAATCAGGCTCCCCAGATGCCATCTCATCATACTCCAGCTTTTCGTACACACTTTCAAGGCCTGCACATCTCTGTCCTTCCCTGCTCACCTGCTCTTGTCTCCCAGCACAAAGTCCCCGGCCTCCTGCTCTCCTCCACTGGTGCCTGCTTAAGTCTCCATTCATCTGCTTCTCCCACAGCCAAATCTGTGCTTTCTGCTCTTTACGAATGAAAAACCCTCCCTGCATCGATCCATCACACCATTGTGACCTCGCTCCTCAGGACCCATTCCTGCTGTGATGCCAATGACTGCTGAGTTACATGGCAATCAGGAAGAGCTGATTTTTATTAATTTATATGAAAAAAACCCCAAACCACGCTGCAGATTATTTGGATCCTTCAGGAACCATCAAGTGTGCCAGCAACTCCCTATATAACCATCAGACCTTATTTCCATTATCCTCTTCCCTCCTTATGTTTGTCACACTGTGTTGTGTTTCAAACTACATTGCAAGTTCTGTCTGGCAAGGACCATGTCTGCCAGGGTCTAGCATCATGGAGCCCTGATTCTGACTGGGGCATTGGCTGCTACTGCATACAAATAAAGCCTGATTTGCGGAAGAGCTGAGCACCTGTAGCTCCAAAGAAAGTCAATGTTAGTTATGAGTGCTCAGCACCTCTGAAACTAGGGCCTTAAAAATTACCATTAGGAGGAAAAGTGAGGTAAGCACTAAAGCTGTATTGTATGTACCTGGGCAGCACCTTGTGGCTTGTGAGGGGCAAAATATGTCAACAAATATGGTAATTCTGATTTTAGCATAGCTCCTTTAGTCACTCTAACATGTATTTTCCAGTTCAAGTGGCTCAGCAGAGGTGTTGATACATTGCACATTCCTCATTCATCCCTGCAGGGAGGACAAAATAAACCTGTTTTAAATTAAATGTGCTCACGAAAGGAAGAGACAAGCAGGGCATAGACGAGTGTCAGAGACATTGGAAATGTGTTTCTTTTTAGGGCAGTTATAAAAATCTGATGAACAAAATGTGTATGTGGGTTGCATTTGCTAAGGTTAGTGGTTACTGTGCTTTCCAAGTCTTTGTGGTTTGAGTTGCCTGTTTACTGCTACATTAATAAAAGTCATAAATATGGACATGAAAGGAAGAGGAGGTGAGATTGACTGACTGTTGCCAATTAAAAGAGATTTTCCCCTTTTCCTGGAAAAAGAAAAGCAAAATGTATAAGGGGTTGAGTCCGCTCTCAGAGTGTCATTATTCTCTCTTTTGATTTCAATGGAGCTATCCTGATTTATTCCAGAGGGAGAGGAGAATGAGGCTCAGAGGAGCTAGCAGAATTACTCCTTATTTATACCACTGTAACAGGCCAAAATCCAGGGCCAGATTCCCCTTAGAACTGTGCATAGAGAAGGCCTCCATGTGTGATTTCTCTTCCTCCACTCATATGTCCCTGCATCACTATCTCCAGAGTTTGGGGCGGCTGGGGGAATGGGCATCATTCTCCATTCTTGTCCCAATGGCACCTACTTGAAAAGGTGTATATGGTTACCTAGTTTTGTGTCCCTCTATATTTGACATTTTATGCCAATTATTTAATTTTCATATTTACCAGATAATTTGCTTAGCATAGCTTGAATTTGTCCCCCTCATGTATATGCATTAGCATACTGTCCAATATTTTGTTTTCACACATGCTCATCAGTCAGGACATGAACCAAGGGCTGCCATGTGTGGAAATACGAAAAAGGAAAAAGAGGATTTGAGTGCAGCCATTTTAGTTTGTTAGAGACAGAGCAACAGTCAGGCTACCGCAGAACTATAATAACACAAGGTTTGTAGAGGCAGGATTGGTGAAGTGTATGGGAAACTGCAAGCAAAGCTGTTTTTGACCTTATCTTGAGATAAGATGGAATGTAAATGTAGCAGGAAAAATGTTAAAATAACTAAGATATCAGAAAGAAAGCTGTATAAACAATACACAGCTTTAAGTGACCCCAAAATATAAATATTGCTTTACATTGTTTATACTTTGGAGAACTACTGAGGCAGAGGTGTTCTCTGTCCGCTGTATTCTTCTCTTGCAATTGCTTGAATAAAATTGTCTCTGACTTGCTGCATCCAAACTAAGAGAGAAGGCTTGTTTCTTCCACACATGTAAACTTCAGCCACTTAAACTGTAGCAGGAACAGCCATAGGCTATTCTGTTCTGTGTGGACCTTCCCCTAGAGAGGGACAGTGAGTTACGCACATGCTTTTGAGACAGCAATGAAATGTTGGCTATCATGGGTTCTGTTCTTTGCTCTGGGATCCAAGTAATCAGAGCAGTGATTTCGACACCCGGGCCCAACACACAAATTTGTCCCATTCATTCTGAAAGGCAGCCTGGCTGATGAATGAATTAGATTAGGCTTTATCATATTAGACCCAGGCATCTTCCACAGGCCAAAGAGTGTTTGGATGGAATTCTTTTTCTCATCCCCTTTCCCTGAGATTTAGGCAGGGGTCACCAGGTCAACAAATACATGACTATTATGCAGCTTACATGTCACAGGAGGTGTGGTTAATACAACCCTCATGACAGATCTATCCTCAGAGAGCCTGGGAGCTGTGGTGGCCAGAAGGAGAGCCCCATCGTCTCTACACAGATGACCTTGGGATGAGAAGGAACTTAACAGGGACCTCCCACCTCTCAGCTGTTTGCACTTATCACTGGGTTGTGGGATATTCTGATGTGAGGTTCCCTCAATATCTTTTGATGATTCTGTTCCACTTTAATTAAATAGGGTGAAGAGGGCAGGAGAATGGCTCTATAACCCCCATGTTTAGGGCACTTGCTTGAGAGATGAGAGACCCTTGTTCAAATCCTCTCACATCAAGCAGAGTGGGGAATTGAAACAAGGACTCCTACATTCCGGATGAGTACCTCAACCACTGGACTAAAGGTTATAAGGGAGAAGACCTCCTCCTTGCACTGGCCATTTTGTGTGGAGTTCCAAGACTTCCAAGGTTCTATTGACTTCAAAGGGACTTCAGCAGTTGCTTCAAGTTAAGCAGCTGCTTAAATGCTCTCCTGAACAGGGATGTCTTCCTGAACAGAGGCCATGGGGCTTAAAATCTATGTATTACAGATTCTTACAGGAACAGCCTGGAGTGCTACAAGTCATCAAAAAAACATGACCCTATTTAGCTGCTTATATAAAATTTCATCCACTACTCCATGAAAATTCAGCATCATGGGGCAATTCATCACAGGAAAGCTGGTAATTTTGGGAAAGGCAAAATCTTATTTTGGAAAAACTAGATTAAAACAAGGACGTTAACCTTCCTCCATTAATCCCTAATGACGCTTTCAAAAATTATGAGGTGCTGAACTTCAGTTTCACCGTCAGGAAGACCAGTTCTCACAATATTTGCCTCTGAGACATTTATTGCTAAGCTACTTTCATGTCCCGATTTGCTAAAATATACTTTAAGTGTAGACTCTCATGGTAGACTAGAGGCATCCATATGCACCTGCCATAGAAATACCACAGATATTAGTATAGAATAATTTCTGTCATTGGGGAATGAAGACATGGAAGCTGATCTGGACACTCAGAAGTGTAACCCTTATGGGAAAGGACCATAGTACAGTATTTAATTTGCATTAAATCTATAGGATGAGATTTCCATAGCTGTTTGTTTAAGAATCAGGACCTACAGCAGAGCCTAAGAGAGTGAAGTATCCAACTCCAATTGGAATTCTTCTTTGAAAATCCCAGCATAAGAAATTTGAATACCCAATTCCTATTAAATTAACGGGATTTTAGAATCCCAACCCCCAAGGTGGCTTCAAAATTTTAGCCATATTTTAATAGGGTTCTGTGGAAAGTACTCATCTATAGTATGTGATAGAGAATGAGATCCTTAGTAAAATTTTCAAAAGTGCCCCAAATCCCTTTTTCCAAATGGATTTAGGCATGTAGGAGCCTTAGGCTCCTATTTGATTAACTACTTTGAAAAATGGGACTTAGGCACCTACGTTACCTAGATGCTTTTGAAAATTTAACCACTTTTCTATAGTCTTTAAAAAAAATGCTATAGAATTTTATAGACCAACAAGTTTGCTATAGGTTTAAGCATCTTTATGAATTTTATAACAAGGATATAATTTCTCTATTACATTCTATAGGCCATTTCCACAAAGGAAAGGATTCCTTAGCTGTTTTACATCTTAGTTTAATTCAACAGGAAAACAATGCACCATACTGAATGCGTAAAATAGTTATAAGATACAGGCAAGTGCTGGACATGAAGAGTCTCCTTGAATGCTTTAATACACAGGCTGGTACGTTCTGAGTGCAATCCAGCCTGAAGAAGAGTTGTCACCTTACCTCACATGCCTTAAAGCTTTTCTATTGCAATTCTCTGCCTAGGATGTATATAAAGTGCATGCCAGTCAACAACAGACATGCACTTTATAGCTAGGGTGACCAGACAGCAAGTGTGAAAAATCGGTACAGGGAGTGAGAGGTTATAGGAATCTATATAAAAAAAGACCCCAAAATTGGGACTATCCCTATAAAATCGGGACATCTGGTCACCTTATTTATGTCTATGTATTGGGCAACTCTAGTCCAGTACTTCGGATCCAGGAGCCTGCCTGCAATACCACAGACTTCCACTGGTTTCCACCAGACCTTGGTTAACAACTGGGGAGATGACTCTACACTCTTCTAAGCCCTAATTTCCCTGAAACGTGTGTTCTGAAATGTCCAGCCCTGTCCTGGGACAATTGGAGGAATGTTAAGGTTTGTTGCTTCTTTAAAGAGTTAAAATCCAATAATTTGTAACTTTAACTGGAGTTACCAGTCCTGGGGCCAGTTTTATTCAATATCTTTATCAATGATCTGGAGGATGGCGTGCACTGCACCCTCAGCAAGTTTGCAGATGACACTAAACTGGGAGGAGTGGCAGATATGCTGGAGGGTAGGGATAGGATACAGAGGGACCTAGACAAATTAGAAAATTGGGCCAAAAGAAAGTTGATGAGGTTCAACAAGGACAAGTGCAGAGTCCTGCAGTTAGGATGGAAGAATCCCATGCACTGCTACAGACTAGGGACCGAATGGCTAGGCAGCAGTTCTGCAGAAAAGGACCTAGGGGTTGCAGTGGATGAGAAGCTGGATATGAGTCAACAGTGTGCCCTTGTTGCCAAGAAGGCTAACAGCATTTTGGGCTGTATAAGTAGGGGCATTGCTAGCAGATGAAGGGACGTGATCATTCCCCTCTATTCAACATTGGTTAGGCCTCATCTGGAGTACTGTGTCCAGTTTTGGAGCCCACACTACAAGAAGGATGTGGAAAAATTGGAAAGAGTCCAGAGAAGGGCAACAAAAATGATTAGGGGCCTGGAGCACATGACTTATGAGGAGAGGCTGAGTAAACTGGGGTTGTTTAGTCTACAGAAGAGAAGACTGAGGAGAGATTTGATAGCTGCTTTCAACCAACTGAAAGGGGGTTCCAAAGAGGATGGATCTAGACTGTTCTCAGTGGTACCGGATGACAGAACAAGGAGTAATGGTCTCAAGTTGCAGTGGGTAAGATTCAGGTCGGATATTAGGAAAAACTTTTTCACTAGGAGAGTGGTAAAGCACTGGAATGGGTTACCTAGGGAGGTGGTAGAATCTCCTTCCTTAGAGGTTTTTAAGGTCAAGCTTGACAAAGTCCTGGCAGGGGTGGTTTAGTTGGGGTTGGTCCTGCTTTGAGCAGGGGGTTGGACTAGATGATCTCCCGAGGTCCCTTCCAACCCTGATATTCTATGATTCTACCAAACAGTGCAGTTCATACACAGAACTGGATTGCTTCAGATTAAAAATAAAACAAGTTTATTTAATTCCAAAGAGACATATTTTAAGTGAGTACAAGTATAAGGATTAAAGTCAGAAATGGTTACAAGAGAAGTAAAGATAAAATGCTTTCCAGTAATCAAAACTTCATAAGCTAGACTTGGTTCAAGGTAAAATCCACACCATATGTTTCCTGAAAGATGGCCGACTGAACTCCTGGGTCAGGATCTGTCCCCCAGAGTCAGAGATCAGGTGCCTTTTTCTTCTTAGGTGAAATAGAAAGATAACTTGGGATTTCTTTGCCCCGCTCCTTTAGGTCTAACTTCTTCAGTCCCCCAAGGAGATCAGTCTGCTCCTCACAAGACAGCTCTCTGACAATTGTCTGACGTCTAGGCAGAGGGAGACTTTTTAGCTGTTTGTGCTCCTTTTGATCCATTCACTCCCAGCACTGGTGAAACAAGTTTGACAACTTGGCTGGGTCCTGGAAGTAATAACCTCAGAGCTAATAGCTCAAGCATTGTCTCTTAGGGTATGTCTTCACTAGCAACATTAAAGCGCTGCTGTAGCAGCACTCCCACAGCAGCGCTTTTACTTAGCTGTGTAGTCGCGGCATAACCACCCCAATGAGGGGAGTAGCTACTAGCACTGGGAGTGTGGCTCCCAGTGCTGGTGCCCTGTCTACACTGCCAGTTTACAGCGCTGAAACTTGCAGCACTCTGTGTGTGTGTGTGGGTGGGTGGGTGTTTTCACACCCTTGAGCGAGAAAATTGCAGCCCTGCCAAGTGGCAGTGTAGACAAGGTCTAAGTGAAGTGTTCCCCAGTTTTATCTGGAGCCACTGTTCCATTTTGGTTCCCAACAGTTTGCTAGTAAATTAAACCAGCATACTGTACGCATACTGTAAACATTTTCATAACCCAGTAAAGCCATACAGGGACTATCCCAATAATCAGGTCACATACGGTATACATTATGCTATAACAGAGCAGTATTCTTTTGTTACTGCATAGCAGTTCCACACTCACACATGTCTAGCAATCACAGTGAAACAGTGCACTGTTTAATATCGGATTGATAATTTCTCCAGGGATTGTATCATGAACTTTCTGAGTGGGGTTCAACAGTTTAAAAGGTCTTTTCCTCTCTGATTACTAAAGCTGGAGTTTTCAAAGGAACCTACAAGTTAGGCACTGAATTCCTATTTAATTTCAATGGGATTTGGGCAGCTAATTCCTTTAGACCCCTTTGAAATATCCCTTTGCAAAATGACTTGTTCAAGATAACACAGAATTGGAGGCAGAGACAGAACCCAGGAGTCCTGACTGCCTGTCCTCTGCTCTCCCCAAGACAGCACTGCTACGCATTCATTTAGCAGTCAAGTTTTGCTTTCCACATAATAGATACCCAAATGTACATCTTGTCATTAAATATTAATTGACAGATGATCAGTGAACTAGTGTATGTCCAAATTTCAACAACCTTGAGAAAAGTGATCTGATTAAACAACTCACTAAAGTTGGGAACATCAGGGAACCACACCGTATTCATACCTGATGATAAAGAACTCTTGCTATGAACTGACTACAAGATTCCCCCTAAAAGCTACCCGACTGAAAGCAACTGTGGGATCAATAGTACACCAAGTACATGCTGGCTCTGAATCCAAGCATTTTTTTATTTTTTTTGAGATGACTCTAGTTCAGGACACATTGGTTGCATCTGAGGCCGCAGGCTTCAAATGTTCATTTGATCTCTGTTGACCAGAGGTTAAAAAAAAGCCTTTGTTTGCAGCTTTCCAGGCTTTATGATTTCACACACATTTATACCAAAGTTTAAAGTTCCTTATTATATATAATTTTTCTTAGTACAATTGAAGATTAATGGTGTGTTATGATTGCCAGACCATTATCCCAGGACAAAGAACAAGAGCTAGCTGTGAGTTGGGACCCCTGAAGAGTGGATTTAAAACAACTTCTTTCAGATTTATGGGTCCCATTACAGTGTTTGGAACCTGTGGATTTATCAGCATTGGCGGAGCGCATGCTTTTTATCTGTGGTTCGAAGCCAGCGAAGGGCTGTTGAGTGTCAGAAAACCTTTTGCAAGAGTGCCCTCTGCCAGAAAGCTCTGGGGGAAATGCCCAATACCTGCTAAATGAAAAATAAAGGCCAACTCTACACTACAGACTTCTGCTTATTCTGACCATATTTCCCAAAGGGAAAACGACTTACCGTGCAGGACTAGCCCGAGCCCTCACCCCCCTCCCCACTTGGGGCTGGACCAAGCCACTTATCTGAGCCCCTGTGCAAGGCTGGGATTGCTGTTCACTCAAACTCTGCCTGCCCCTCCCCCAAAAGGCTGGAGTCACTGACCACTGGAACTGACCTACACCTCCCACAAGAGGTTGTTGTTGGAACCCTCCCTGTGTCCCGTAAGAGCCCTCCCACCCCCATGCAAGGAGCTGGCACCCCTCCGTCCCACACATTCCTCCACACCCCCTCCGGGCATTTGTTCCCTTTGCTCTTGCTGGGGAAGGAGGAGGCTATGGGTGGAGAAGGAAATTGTGTAGTTAAAGGAAGCATTGTGCTTCTGGGACAGCTGCAGAGCCTAACACTGACCCATTTGCTCCAGGCCAGTGCACTTCAGGGTAAACAGATAGTGGATTCGCTGTGCAATTTTGGAAGGTGTTTGAGGCAGGGGCCTAGCAAGGGTACCAGTATTCCCTGGATCAAAACGAGGCCTTTGATTGAGTGCGGCTTGAGTATCTGTAGGGTGGCTATAGCACTATGGGATCCCGAGCACCTTGCCTGGCTGCAGATCTCGTACGAGGAGGCGGTCAGCTACTCCTTGATTACTGGCAGGCTAGGGCAGAGGGCTATCCGGCTGAGGTCTGGGGTAAGGCAAGGCCGTCCATTGAGCCCATTGCTCTATGTGTTCTTGGTGGATCCCCTAGGGCAGTGGGTGGTGGAGTTTGGGGGCTGGGGGGAAGCCATGTTAGTTTCCTTCAGGTAGTAGCTTTTGCAGATGATATATTGGTTATGGTCACGAATTCTGAGGAGAATGACAGGTTGAGGACTTACCTCCGGTGGTCTGAGCAAGTGTCAGGGGCCTAGTTAAATTTGACAAAGAGTAAGGCATTATGGCTGGGTGACGAGGAGTTCAATGGTCCAGCACTCCCACTTTGCAAGGGCCACAGAGCAGACAGCAGGAAGGTGCATTGAAGATCTTGGGGACAGAGTTCTGCTTGGAAGGAGTGACTGTGAGACAGGATTGGGAAAGGCTGATGGAACAGGGGGAGCGGGCGGTGGAGCAATGGAGAAGCTGGCACGCACCTTCCATATTCTGCAGAGTGCAAACAATTCATCAGTACTTGTCTGCTCTTCCTTCACTTGGCTAGTGTACATCACACCCTTGGCTCAGCTGATGAGGAAAGTGATGGGGTGTTTATTTCCTCTTTTTCTGGTGACAGAAGACGTATCCATTCATTAAGAGGTCTCTGGTCTGGCAAGAAATGGAACATAGGAGCTTGGGGATGAGACACCCAAAGGTGTTTCTTAGGACCTTGAATTTGCATTTTTATCTACAAAGAATGCAGCAGGGTCTTACCCAGAGTATTATTCCAGTCTGGGTTCAGCAGAGGGGTTGGGGGACACTGTTGGAGGGGTGGCGGGATAAGTTGGAAGGGAAGCTTGTGAAGTCATGGCGAGGATAGAGAAATCAGATGAGTAGACAGAACTAACTCTCTGAATACCTTTTGGGAGCATTCCACTCCTTATGGACATGGGGGGATATCCTGGGGGTTCGGTATGGGAGGACGGGCCAGATGAGGGATGTATCAACAGGTGTTGGAGGTTCAGGTATATGAACCCTTGCAGTTGGACAGTTGCCCGGATGATACGGTCATTTCAGGGGCTTTGAAACCTCTATGGTCCCAAAGGGTTCCCTTTAAAAATAAAGAGATGGCCTGGAGGCTTTTCTAGGGTTAAGTGGCTTTGTGGGAAGCATGGAAAACCTTGCAAAAACAAAACCAGGTGTATCTCAGGCAACAGTTGTGGGTTTTTTTGAGGAGGGTGGGTGGGTGTCCAGGAGACTTGGAAGCATCTGCTGGAGGAATGCCCATGGGCTCAGAAGGTGAGGGTGGGATTACTGAGGGTGCTGAAAGTGTTAGTTATGTTAGGACAAGAGAGGCAATGGTTGGGGGAAATGCTCTATCTCATCAGCAATCTGGAGTGCTGTGGTATACGGAGATGAAGAGCTGCCTGGAGAAGAAGTTGTGGAGGCACATCCAAGTTCAATATGGGTTGAGTTTATGTCTGACCTCTCTTCTTTGAGTGTTGGGGAGGAGCCTAGGCTATAGGTCCAGACACCTTTTGCTGCATGTTTAGGGCAAATGGGAGGAGTAAGAGAATATTGGTGAATCTTTTTGATCATGATATGATGGGAATTGGAAAGAGATTATTGTGTTGGGTAGGGGAATTATGCTGGATCGAGTATGGTTCACTGTACTTACCCTAGATATCACAGAGATCAGTATGTCTGGAACATGGGATACCAGTATTGTGTAATGACTGTGAGGATTTTGCAATTGCTATTGGCTATTATTGTTTTCCTCTGTCTTTTGTTTTCAGTGGAGGGATTCCTTTCTGTGTATCAAGGACCTGGACTTGGGTCAGGCATTAGGAGGACCCCAAAAGCAGCATCTGAGCACTAGGTAATGGACTCTCTACAAAGGGATGGGAGCACCTGTTATAGGACTGAGCCAAGACAATTAGTCGTGGTTGACATCGGCTTTAATTGGACTTTGGACACCAAGTGGACTGCATTTGGAAGATGGAGTGAGTCATCGGTGTTGGGGTTCTCCTGTCAACGGAGTTGTGAACATTGGAAGGGAGGGGAAGGTTGCATTTTCTTGTATCAGTTTGCTCTCTGCTTTTGACTTTATATGTGTTATGTATGTCTCTATTTTTGTTTTGTTGTCTGGACTTTGTTGTTATTACGGTGGCTGCTGTGCTTAATAAAAGATCTCAGAAGGTCAGCTACCCTTTGACACAGCTGACAGAAAATTGTTGCAAGCTGATGCAATTTGAAAGCAATTCGGGATGTCCTCTAAATTGTGCCAGTGGCTGAGTAGGATCCTAGCAGAGGCCAAAAGTAGGCAGGCTCAGGAAAGGAGTAATGCCTAATATGGCCCAGTATCTTCCTTTCTGCATCTACTCTAAATATTCCTACTTTAGTAACCCCAATGACTGGCCAGCCAGAGTAGTAGCAAGAGGCAGTTACCTAAATACAAGTTTATTTTAAATAGACTATCTGTTATACAAAATGTATGTCAAAATTCTTCAGAGAATTAAAGAACGTGAGGGAGAGTATAAAACAGATGACAGAAAACAATGACTCAAGGTATCTGGTGACACAGAAGTTACATCACTCAGGCACACAAGGCGAATACAAGGTTGTGACTTCCAAATTAAGGGTGGCTTCAGGAAAAAAAAAACTACTTGAAAATGCTGATATCTTCTGACAAAGTATATTTTCCGTTCCTTGGCACCCTGAGAACATTTGCTAAAACAATCTTCTAGATAATCCCACCTTTCAGAAACACCGAACTTTTGATTATTAGGTCAGATTTGTAAGTCCCTCATAAGAGTCACTTATGACAACATGATCAATTTTTTCATCTTGCACCTAATGACTTGAATTCTTGGAATCCTACAGCCAAGCATGACTTATATTGTTTTTATAATCCTTAAAATGGATATTGCAAGAATACAGTCAGCTCTAAAAACCACTGATTTTTTAATAAAGAGACAGCAACTTAAAAATCATGTTTCTGTCAGAAACTGTTTTGACAGTCATGCCTAAAATCCCTCTGGGCTCAGTCCTGCGCCAGGCTGAGCACTCTGACTCCAATCCAGCAAAACCTGCCAATCTACCCCAACCCCATGCTGGACACAGGTGCTGGTAAATGTCCTAAGGTAGTGAGCCTGCCTATTCCTCTTTGGATTGGGCACTGACCTCCTTTGCTTAAGTGGGTCCAGAAGTCCAAAACCCACTTACTCACAGAGTTCTGAAATTACTTATATGTAAGAATATTAGGCAAGAGAATGGGTACAGACCAATGGGCCAAAGTGAGAATGGGGAAGTGAAGGGAATTGGACAACAACAGTTAAACATTAGCACCATACCACCCCCACCTCTGGAGATGCCCTAAATCTTTAGCCCCCTCTTCATGTTGAGGCCTTTGCAGAGAGCTGAGCCTGGTGGGGTACACTGCTCCTCTGGAGGCTGCTCTGTCCAGACCCCCAACCTGGTGAGATACATTGCTCCTTGGCTAATGGGCCTTCACCTTCTCCGAGACACCTGCAAGTCTGAGTTCACAGTGCTCACCACTAGCTGCGGTTTAGCAGCATTCACCAGTCCTTTCCCTGGGCTCATGCACACCTGCTCCCAGAGCAATATAATCTTTCTTCCTCCCGTAGAACACCCTCCCCCACCCCCGACACACACACATGCTACAAGCAAGGGGTCCTTATGGAATCCTCCGGCTTCTTGCCCTGTAGTTCATTGATCCTCCAAGACTTGGCTGCTTGCGCTTAGGCTCCATCTGCTGGCTTACTACAAAACCATGTAGTTTAGCTTTCAAGTCTATGAAGTGAGTGGGGCCACTTACATGCTGATAAATCACCTGTGCATGCACTTATGTGCTCTGCAGGCTCAGGGCCAGAGTGCACAGAACTGTGTCCTGGAATCAGAAGATTGGAGAACAATGTTTGGGTGAGTTTTCTCCCCGTCCTCAAGTGTACTTTGTGTGGTTAGCAGTGTTTTGGGTGCATTTCGTCCCCTGGGAAGAGAGGGCCAGTGCAAAAAATGAAATGACATTATGAAAACATGTCAATGCTTTCCTGGATTTTAAAAGGGACCCTTACGAACATCTAGTCTGACCTCCCGTGTAACACAGGCCAGAGAACTTCACCCAGTAATTCTTGCATTAAGCCCAGAACTTCTGGTAGAGCTAGAGCATCTGTCACAGTTGAGGGCAACGACACCTGTATTTCCCCTCAGTGGTTCAGCAAGGGCACTCACTCTCAGCTTCCAGCTCCCCAGCTGTTGCTTTTCTGCCTGGAGAGATGAGTTTCCCTCCCTTCTGACTGGGCTATTCCCAGGCTGCACAGCCCACTGGCTTCACCGTATATTTCCCAGCACATACCTGTTACCCAAGGACACCTGCTTGCTTCCTCTTCGGAGACGGATAACAATGTAATTGTTACGGTTGTAACTATCACACAGCTCTAAGCAAGCCCACTTTATTATTAAGGTAAAAAGCACTACAGAGCAAACATATTAACAACAATGCAAGTACCTACACACATGCTAATAAGCTTACCATAATTAACCCCAACCCTAACATGACTTCTGGCAGGAGCAGTCCTTGAACTCCCTCCCCCCACCATTCCCATAAACAGTCCTTGTAGTTACCAGTTCAGCTTCAGCTCAGGACAAGCACACTCATTACAAGTTTAGTCCATGCAGCATTGTCCACCCTTTTATACAGATCAGGAGTCTTTGATCTGGAGTTTCCAGAAGCAGGTTGGCTTTGGAGGAAGGAATTTGCATTCCCCTCACCTCAAATTATTTCATAGAAAATCTACTTCCCACACATAGTTCCAAAAAGATCTCTGAACTTCATACCTTCCAAAGATTGCACTGATTTTGTCTTCCTGATAAAGAAGTTCCATACAAATTCACATTAGTACATAAACATTTGCATTTCTAATACAATGTACTCCAAATGTATTAAGCCTTATTAAATTAAAGTTAACTTAATTCAACAAAAACAATGCAGAGTCCTTGTGGCACCTTGATAGGGTGACCAGACAGCAAGTGTAAAAAATCAAGACAGGCAGTGGGGGGTAATAGGAGCTTATATAAGAAAAAGCCCCAAAAATCAGGACTGTCCCTACAAAATCGGGACATCTGGTCACCCTACACCTTAAAGACCAACAAATTTATGTGCCACAAGGATTCCTTGTTGTTTTCGCTGATACAGACTAACACGGCTACCACCCTGAAACCTTAATTCAACAAAGTTCATTCAGGATATTGTCAGTGTGTCACAGCATCTCTTTAGAAAGACACCCCGTGTTGATTTAAAGTTTTCAAGACATGGAGAAGCCATCGCACCCTTAGAAAAGTTGTTCCAGTGGTTAATTGCCTTCAGTGCTAAAAAATTGCTCATTATTTTGCGTCTGAATTCGTCTAACTTCAGCTTCCATCCATTGACCCTTTACATCTCATCGGATTATAACGGGGTTGCTGGTATGAAACGTGAACTTCCGTCACAGAGACGGCAGAGGACTGAGGATGGAGGCAAATCAAACAAACATTAACAAGTCCAATGACAGGGCTGCCCAGTGCTTGTCCCCCAGCCAGAGATCAGCCCGACCCTGCTTCTATGCCTGGCCCTGTCACCCGCCCCCAACGGCCCTGCGACTCTCAGCCACGCCCTTCCGCGCTCAGATGAGTCACACACGCGACAGCACAGTGCCGGGCGCACGCGCACCATGAGAACTACAACTCCCGAGAACGCTTGCGGCTGGGCTGGGGTGCCTCCTGCGCACATCCGGGTCTCGGTCGCTCTGTGCGCTCGCTGATGCAAGAGAGCAGAGCGCGGCGGCTGCAGGACTTTCGGGAGGAGACGGACTCGCTCCGTGAGCGGTGTCGTAGTGACCGGCTTCGCCGACTGACCCTTCTCGGTCTCTGTAGCGCGCTGTCCGAGCCCGGCCCTCAGCCATG
This sequence comes from Dermatemys mawii, assembly GCA_007922305.1. Lineage (NCBI taxonomy): Eukaryota > Metazoa > Chordata > Testudines > Dermatemydidae > Dermatemys > Dermatemys mawii. The sequence goes on along the minus strand of ML677360.1, from coordinate 6,914,725 downwards.
TCGGGAGACGAGGTGAGGGGCTCCCAGCCTAAGACCCGCGCCGCCATGTGGGCAGCCGGACCGGAGGCCCGCGCCGCCGCCATGTGGGGAGCCGAGCCTGAGGCCTGCACCGGAGCAGAGAGGGGCCGGGGTTGAGCCGGGCGCGGGGCCTGCCTCGGGTTTGTGAAGGAGCCGGAGCGGGGCCTGCATTTCTTCCGTCGGCCCCTGCTGGGTGTGGGGACGCGGGGCCTCGCGGGGTGGTGCCGCCCGTTCCGCGGGTCGGAGGGGGCTTAGCCCCGCCTGCTGGGGGGAGGGGAGGAGGTCGCCTTCCCCAGAGGTGGGAGAGTGATTGAGGCGGGGGCTGCGCTTGTCTTCCCGGGGGGGCGGCCTTCGGCACCGCCCGGTGGGGCAGGGCCTCTGTTGGGAATGGAGGCTTCAGGCCTGCTCAGGAAGGGTGTGTGTGTGGGGGAGCATTCCTGGGGAGGGGGTACCCCTCCCGGCATGGGCGGGTTTGCTCTCTGGCCCCTGAGATGCTACAGAAAAATTAATTGTTTCTGTCTATCAAGTAGCCTCCTTTCCCAGGAAAAAATGGGGGTGGGGAGGAATTTAAAAAACTGGATTCCAGACTCTGGTTACTAGTCTTTGTAGATGAGATATGACCCGTTTATTGGATAACTTGCAGCGACTGACAAGGATATTTGCTCTGGTGCCAAGTGCTGCTTCCCACCCACCCCAGCAGTTTGTCAGTGTGAGCTTTATAACGCTAGTAATAATGATCATATCTTAAAAGGGAGCAAGGGGAGAGAATGACCACATTTGATGTGGTCCAAATAAAGTTGGTTTCACTTGCCAAAAACCAACAGCAATTCTTGACTGTTGATCGATGAAAACTAGAGCCTAGAAGAATGTGGTGTTGCTCTTGCTTGCATCAGTTAATAACCAGGAAATAATTTCTTTGGAGTGCTTTTGCTGTTTTTTTTTCTGGAAGGGAAAGAAGCCTTTATTTGCAGATGAGTTTCGGTGAGGTGAGGCGGGGAGGGGAGCTTTCCTCTAGTCAGTAACACCTTAATCTTTCTCCTTTCGAATACTTAAAGAATACCTGTTTAGGCCTGGTCTAGGCACAGTGTTTGTACTAGTATAATTATTTTGTATATGGGTGTGAGTGTTTTTACCAATATAATTACAGCAGTTTAGTTCTTTGTATGGACACAGTTATTATGGTATAAAGATGCATTAACTGATATAGCTTGTTCTCATTCCTGCATGGGATTAAACTATGCTAAAATATTGTTTATGAAAATGTAACTATCTGACTCTTGTGGCTCCAATGAGAATCTTCCAGATGCAGAATTGACAAGTGACCACATCCCCCATGACATATTCATTTGGCAATCCTGTCACGCCTGCTTGTGTCATTTGGGGAGAAGGAAGCAAGGGAATTTCATGTGTTGACCTATGGGAAGGTTCACTGGGCTGGAAGCCAGGAGGCAATGAGTTTTGATATTGTCACTTCCATTGAGTGCTGTTAATATTTCTGTGTGGTTCACAACATTTGTAACTGACCCAGGCCTCACACCCTTAGTCTGGGAGATAGGCAGCTATCATTCCTTTCATTTTACAAACAAGATAATTAAGAGGGGCACCACAAGGTAACTTCAAATACAGCTGGGAATAAAACCCAGGTCTCCAATATGACAGAGCTAAGTCTTATCCACTCTGCCTTTTAGAATCTGTGTACCAAATATATATGCTTAACTAGCCTAGTTATAACTGCTAGATCACAGTTTGCTCCCAGAGCCAGGAATTAGGACCCAGGAATCTTTATGCTAAACATTCCACTGCTGTCTCACAAATAGTTGTGACTCACTGACAAAAGAAAAGAAGCTTCATTCTTGAAGGTATGTCAGCAGTTCTTATTTGAGGACTGGATGACCCAGAGCATTATCAAAGAATTGTGGAGCCAGTCACCAGTTTGAATCTAGCCTAGCTCAGGCATTGCAGATTGTTCCCATCAAGTGTATATGTGATAGCCTCGTACTCATTTCATATTGAAATCCTCTCCTTCCACAAATTTTCCACTATGGTTTGCACTAAGTGACAGGATGACAGAGTCCAGAACTGCATCTGTGATGGAGATGAACTGTCCGGATTAGCCCTAGCAAAGTAGTGTGCATGAAACTTGACCTCTTGCTGCCCGTAGACGAACGTGGCTCCCTTCATCAGTGATCAAATAGTCCTATAGCGTTCATCAACATGATTTAAAGTTATTTATGTAACACTGTAAATATGCAAATTAAGTCAAATTATTGACATAGTTTGTGTTACACAGAGCTATATGAAATCTGGAGTCTATGTAGATGTGACTTGAGTGTAAACCAGTGTAATGTCTGCCTGAGTCTAGGACAGTTTTAGTACCTGTACTGTAGCTTAAAGCTTTTGCAAGTTGCAACAAAGTGAAAACTCCCAAGTTGCAAGTCTATTTACACTTGTGCTATTCAGAATTCTGTGTGAAGCACTGAAACTGACACAGCTAGCAGCAGAGACAAGCATTGGAGCTGTTCACAGGGAAGGAGAACTCAACTGAAACTAGGGATAAGTATGGTAGCAGGAATATGCCCCAGTTGAAGCAGCCAGCATGTGATGAAATCATATGGTACTAGCCCACTCTTGCAGTGTTGGGAGGAAGGAACGATAGAGTGTGTAGCAGAGGGTGTTCTTCATATTTATTAGCCAGATGTCATGGGGTCCAGTTACAACACTGTATGTTTTGCATTCCGTGCAATTTGGCACTTGCATTGTCATCTTACATGAATGTTGCCTTTGGACACTGGGACCCTCACTTTTTCTATTGTCTTTATGTAGATTTAGTTTTCTCTGGCTACGAGATCTCTGAATTATTATTTTTTTTTTTTTTGGAAGGGGGTGAGTGGATATATGTGGGATTGGACAGGGGGGAGAGAGAGAGAGAGGGTCTGAATTAGGAAAGATTAATATAGTTGAGATTTTTGGCTATGTCTACACTACTGCTGGTTCAGTGCACTGACGATCGATACGCTGGGGGTTGATTTAGTGGGTCTAGTGAAGACACCAGGGGTTAGGTCAGCATAGTAGTGTCGTTCAAGGATGTGGATATTTCACACCCATGATCTGTGCTGATACAAGTTCCCAGTATGGACCAGTCCAGAGGACATGGAAGAAAAAACCCTTCCCACCGGGGCTTGAAATGCTACCAAACCAAGCACTGCTTCTGGGATTGCCCCTCTGCTCCTGTCTCTAGCCCTGCTGAGGCGAGGTCAGAGAGGCAAGGCCCTGGGCACTCCCCTCCCTCTGTCTGTGCTCCCACCCCCAGAAATCCCCCCATTGCTGGTGGAGGGAAAGGTGCCCATTACCCCACAGCTCTGATAGCCCCTCCCTTTCCCCCGCTTCAGTTATAGGCGGCAGCACGGACACAGTGCGCTGGTTGCTTCTTGGTTTCTCTGCTGCCCCAGGGGGGTGCTGCCAGCACGGCGACCCAGGCAGGATGCGACCTGCGCCTCGTTGGCTAGCCCAACAGCAGGGCCCAGGGCTGCCTGCCTGCAGGCTCTGGCTGAGATTCGGCCCAGAGCTTCGACCCAGCCGCTGCCGCTCTGTGTGCGCCTCACTCCCTGCCTCGCTGCCACAGCATACTTCCGCGTTCCCGAGTCCCGAAGAGGAGGGGCCTACTGCAGCCAGTCAAAACTGCCGACTGCCGTGCCGATACAGTCTTGCGCTTCCCAGTCCCACCTCCTCTTGCAGCCATCTCCAATCAGGACGTGTAGTGGCTCTGATGACGCCTGTTAGTCACAGGCCAACACTTCCCAGATCAACCAGGAGAAAGCTAAACACCGTCCCTTCTGGCTCTGCCCCACTGCTCTGGGGTTCCAGCGGCAGGCTCCTGCCTGCTGGGGTCTCAGCTGCCGGCCTGCTCAGCCTGCTGCCAGCCTGGGGTTCCCTTCACGCAGGCCAGCAGCGGGCACTAGGTGGGGCTAGCGGCCGGGATGCCAGCTGACAAGAGGCCTGCAGTTGGAACCCCAGAGCAGCGGTGGGCTGAACAACTCAGACGGCTGCTGTGTGCCGTCAAAAATTGGCTGGCGTGCCACCTTTGGCACGTGTGCTGTAGGTTGCCAACCCCTGAGCTAGTATGTAAACTTTCTAAAAACCAAATACTTGTGTTCCTCAGGTGCTGGAGAGGAAGGGTGGCTCAGTATTGAGGGCACTAGTCTGGAACTTGGGAGACTGGATTGTCTTCAGTCCCAGACTTCTTGTGTGACCTTGAGTAAACCACGTAGTTTCTTTGTGCCTCAGTTCCCCATTTGTAAAATGAGGATGGCAATCCTTTACTGTCTCACAGGGTGATATTAAGGTAAATACACCAAAGAGCATCCGATGTCCCAGTGCTGATTAATTGAGGTCATATAAATATTCTAGGTTGCGATCACCTTTTTGTCCATGGAACAATTGTTTATCAGGGATGCAGAATCACAGTACCAAGGGTTAGTAGCCAGAGACCAGTATTTTTCGTGGAGGGACTTTGTCTGTATCACTCCTTGCTAGGGGTCTTTGAGCTCAAGCCTGTCTTTAGAGTGTTGTGTGCATTTTAAGGTATGCCCATATTGTAGTATGAGCCTGTACTTGAGCCTGGGCTCAAGCCTAGTCCTCCCCTTGCATCTACACTGCAATTGCTCTAACCCGGGGCTCAGAGCCAGGGTCCCAGGCACTGCAGGGCTGGAAGGTCTGAGCTCAAGTTAACCTGGGACCCAGGGTGCAAGCCCTATTGCTTTTCACTGTAGTCACAGCCATTCTTTTAACTCGGGTCCCAGGAGTCAGCCAGAAGTATCCCACGATTCCACAAGACAACTTCCTTAGTCCTCTCTCTCCCAACAATACGCAATCGACTCTATTGAAAATGAAAGCCATCCCCTTTTGCCAGCAGCAGCTCAAGTCAGTGTTAACCCATTCTCTTCTGATCAATGATTTGTAAGGATGTTATCAGAGAGAGACTCTTGGGTTTGCAGGGGAGAGTGAACTGATCATGCCTTTTGCAACAGAGCTGCTTCCTGGTAATGTACAGGGCAGGCAGTAAAGTTTCCCCACCGTGCACCATGGTAGTAGGGCTTGAGTGGCCATTTTTTAGAGAATGGCAGGGGATGGGGACCTTGGGACTCTGGGATATGGTTACTTTGATTCAGGTCTGCACAGTGCAGAGTGGATGCCAGAACCCTAGGTGTTTGCATCGGTTAGACAAGTCTTAACACAGGGTTAAAATACAATGGAGATGCTCAGGCCCATAGTTCCCTAACACAGGTCAGCTGGTCAAGTTCCACTAACCCTGGGTTTACATTGCAGTGTAGACATACTCTTAGTAACAACCTTGCTGCAATAATTGAAGCTGAAGTATAGAAATAAGCTAACTGAGGAGTGAGTGATATAGGCCTTGTCTACTTTAGCCTCTGACACAGGTTCAGCACCTCATGAATGTAACCTTCCTCAGACAAAGATTTGATTTACACCTAAAACAGGTCAGCTTAGCTACATTGCTCAGGAGTGTGAAAAATTCACACCCCTGAGAGACATAGTTTAAACTGACCTAAGCCCTGCTGTAAAGAATAGTAGGTTGACAAATTAATTCTTATGTTGACCTACCTACCACCTCTGGGAGAAGTAGATTTACTGCAGTGAAGGAAAAACCCCTTAAATGGAAATGCAGCTGGAGGCCAATCTACCCTAAGGCTCCCAACCAATACCTGTTCAGCTGAAACCAGGGTTGATAAAAATAGATGGGTTTTTTAATTTAAATCAGATTTTTTTATTTTGTTTAAAATTATAAGCTTTTCTTTTTAAAAATCTATTTAAAATGAAATCTGAATTTAATACAAAATATGTTAAGGTCTGCACTACTAATAATCAGAAAATATTTAAATAAAAAATAAGTGTGCGTCCATGAGCTTCTGTCAAACACTTGGAGTTAAAGATTGCTTTTCTATGTAAAGAGAGAGGTTCTCCTAATTCTAACTTTTGAGGTCAAGCTCTATAAATAAGGCACAATAGATCATGTGCCATATTAAGGGCTTGCTCTGTGGTGGATATAGGGGCCACTGGGTGCAAGAGACTGGCAAAGACATCACAGGTATGAGCCCTCATCATGTATCTTGTCACTAGGTAGCAAAAAGATTACCAAATATAGCGTAAAGGCTTTATTTAGTTATAACCACTGAATATGTTGATTTTAGATCAATGATTCACCTTACTGTAGAAAATAACTGAAGTACAAATGGAAAAGCTTTTCCACATGAGTGAATTAAATCCTGATTTAACTCAATCCACCCTAGCTGAACTGGTGCTAAAATGGCTAGAAACTTTTGAAAAATTTCACTGACTGGGGACAAAACCAAAACACTTTAGTACTAGAATAAAAGGTTACTTTAGAGATGTGTCCTGGGACAAACATTCATCATGTTTCTAAACAAGCACTTGCAGTGATGCTAACTTGGATTAGTTGTCAGCTAACGTAAGTTAAAACAGAACCATAAATTACAGTCTAGACAAACTCCCACTTGGGACCAAAGCCTAAGGACTACCGAGTTAGCTGAAAAGAGTGCTTGCTATACGATAGCCTCTTTCAGAGTAACCTGTATAAAGTCTGCTGGTGCTACTGTAACAAATTAAATGATGTTAAATAATGTTGCTAATGAACACTTGTCTTTCACAGATGATTTTTGATCCCACTATGAGCAAGAAGAAGAAGAAAAAGAAGAAGCCCTTCATGCTGGATGAAGAAGGAGGAGAGACACAAGCAGAAGAGACACAGTTGTCAGAAACAAAAGAAGTGGAACCAGAACCAACAGAGGACAAAGATATAGAAGTTGATGAAGAAGACAGTAGGAAGAAAGGTATAGTGAAACATTACAGTTGGCAATTTCAGAACATAGCTTCCAGCTGTCTCTCTTCAGGGCAAGGGCTATTTATAAGTACATGAAGACAGTTGACCACAATGAGACCCTGATTCTGATTGGGCTTCTAGGTACATCCATAACACAAATACATAAGTGTGATTTCTTCGCTCTCCTTGAGTTTGTCTGCTGTACTGTAAGCAAAATGGTGTCTTAATTTACAAGAACTCTGCTTTCTCCACTGCAGCTGAAGTTTTTGTCATGAACAAAATTGAGAGGTGCTCTAAAAACTGCCAAGATTTTTGTGTATGCTGTATTATAGTTCTAGTTCGTTGTATTCTGAGCCCATTTAATGTAGAGCTGGAAAGCAGTTGCAGTACTTGCAGAGGAACATTAAAAATTCGGATGGGAAATACTCAAAATCATTGCAAGACAAGTTTTTCTTGATGCCCTGGTCAATGACAATAGCCAGTTAATCCAATATTGTACTCTTCAAGATCGTGCAAGAAATAACTTGCAGTTGTATTTGACTCACTTTAACTGAAGTTAGCCATATTGAGATGAGCTGATAACATGAAGTAAACTGAAGGGACATTACTAATTTAAAATCTCATTTGTGTGTAAAATTAACCTGTTACTTGTAATACCTAAGATGATTGAAAAGGCAATTTTATCTCTTTTCCACATTATTTTTTGTGACGTCATTTCTCAGTCAAAAGCACACACTTTCCCTTCTATGGTCAGTTTCCCCTTGTGTGAGGAACAGCAACAGGGAAGATGAAAAAATATTTACAATAGGAAAATATGATTGTATGCTACAAAAATTGGCAAGGGGTATTCTATGTCACGTGTAGCACTTGTAACTACTAAACTAGATTTTTTTTTTTTAACTCGACTAGTTTATCCTGGTGAGTAGTTGTCCCTTTAAGTCCTTCACAGATATGTTTTTGAGAATTCATATCTGAACCAGAATATTTAGGGTATGTCCACATTGCAGTTTAAGCCCAAGGTTAGTGGGACTTGAGTCAGCTTTACTATGTTAGGGAACCATGGAATGAGCATCCCCATTTTATCTTAACCCTCTGTTAAAACTTTTCTAACAGTTGCTCAAACATAGGGCTTTGGCATCCACATAGCTGTGCGCAGATCTGAGTCAAAGTAACCATATCCCAGAGTGCCTAGAACACACTTCCCTAAGGAAGTTGCTCCATGAAATGGTGGCTGACTTTCAGCTGACCCCTGAGTCATATGCACCTGTGTCTACACTGCAAAACAATAGGCCTTGTATTCTGGGTCCTGGGTTAATTCAGAACTCAAGCTCAGACCTTCCAGCCCTGCAGGGTCCTGCAACCATGGGTCCAAGAACTGAGTGAGTGTAACTGCAGTGTAGATGTGGGGGGAATGAGGATGGGGGGTGGTTAGGTTTGAGTCTGGGCTCAAGCATGGGCAATGCATTGCATTGCAGTGTAGACATACCCTTACTTTCTAAACTGGTTACATGCTTGCTAATTCTGGTCTTTTCAACTTTCTGTTTTTTTAGATGCATCAGATGACCTGGATGACTTAAACTTCTTCAACCAAAAGAAAAAGAAGAAGAAAACAAAAAAGATGTTTGATATAGATGAAGCAGAAGAGGGTGTAAAGGTCAGTTTATAAAGCTACGACCTAATTTGTGTAATTAAATCTAGTTGGGATAACAGAAAATTCCCCCTTTCCTCATCCACCTGTGTCCTTGTTCTGTGCCTGCATCTCATGCTTCCATTCTTTTAAGATTGACAGTTCGGGAATTCCTTGGCAGTCTGTCATCTTAATTAGCCAGATGGATCACTATTAAATGATATACAATGTTCCCTTTGTGTACACTTTAGGACTAGATGAATATATTACTTTTACAATGTTCTTTTCTATGCGAGGTGTAAGAGGCTAGTTAGTGTTTAGTAGGCATTCTAGAAATGTAATTCTGATATGTATGTGTATGTTTGTGTGTGTATATCTAGCTATCTGCATGCATAATGTATATAAAAAAAAATCCCCCCCCCCCCATCTGGTGTTCAGGTTTATAATTTCAGTACTGTTGTTTGATTTGAGAAAAGTAATATGGGTAACGCCAGAAGCCACATACATTAAGTTTCACTGAAGATTCAGTTTTTCAAATGAAGGGCTAGCAGTTTATCCTGTCAAATCTGTGTTTCTGGTCCTCATGATTTATTTAAACATTGGGTGCAACTTCAGGGACTCTAGGGAGAGTGAGTGGCATTTTTACTCTTGACTCCTGTTTTATAAATCTGACAAGTAATATATCACGTTTCAGCATGGCTGATAAGCCTAAAGAGCAGCAAAGCAAGGATATATGCTACACAATATGCACATTTTTCTGCCCTCTACCCTAAAGGAAAAAAATTCCTCTCTGACCTTCACAGCATATCTAAACTCTGTTATTCTGTGTTCTTTACATGTAGCGGGAGCGGGATTGGAGAACAATTTTGCCTTCAGTTTCTCTGACACATGGGGTCTCTTGCCCTGGTGGTGTGTCAGTGTGGCTGGAAGCCTCTGATAAGTCAAAGATGTAATGTGACCCTGTACTGATCAGTAGTTCAGAAACTACTAATCGTCTGCAGTAGGGAATGGCCGTGGTTGGTCACATGACCCCGTATTAGCTAAATGTTCTGCCATCCAAGGGAACAAAATAAACCCTTGTCTTTATTTAAAAAAAAAAAAAAAAGCTAGACTTTTATATCCCCAAATGCTGGCTTGCACATGTGTACCGGAAGATGCACTCCAGCTGTGCATTTAAAAATCTGGCTCCAAATTCCATCTCAGTAGTGTAACTACCAAGGAAATGTCAGTCATCTGCCTTTAGCATACTTTAGATTGCTGCTTCAAACTTAAATCTGTCATGTTTAAGAACTGCTAAGGATATCCTGTCTCACTTTCAGCATGCGATGTTGGGTGTCACTTTCATATGTTCTGGCTGAATTTTTTTTTTCTGTAGGATTTAAAAATTGAAGGTGATGTGCAAGAGCCGGTGGAACCAGAAGATGACCTTGATATCATGCTTGGCAACAAAAAGAAAAAGAAGAAGAATGTGAAGTTTCCAGATGAAGATGAAATATTGGAAAAGGATGAAGGTAAAAGTACAACCAACTTACCAAGAGTTTAAGTCTTGGCTTGTGCTACTGTTGAAAGCGGGTAGTCTTGCAAAAAAAAAAGTATACTTACTGCCTAAATAGACACAGTGTTTTAGTTAAAATGCCATCTCTTTGTTTTGGGATCTTCCATTATAAGATTTAGCAGCAAAATAATATCCCAGTAGGGGAGCTATATGGTCCTTATTTATATTCTGGTAATCTCTGTAAATGTGTGGAGGAAAACTTCAGCTCACAGGACACTTTTCTTGGGAATCTTCTTGTACGTGCTTCTAGAAACAGCATGAGCACTGTGTCCAAGAAGTCCACCTTTTTTAATAACTTGTGCTTCATGAATCTCAAACAACTTTCCTTTTCCACAGCTCTGGAGGATGAAGACAGCAAAAAAGATGATGGAATTTCTTTTAGCTTTCATACTGGACCTGCATGGGCAGGTTCAGAAAGGGACTACACATATGAAGAGGTAAAGTTAAAAATGCTTTCGAAATATTTTCTGAATCCAGCCTTACCAATCCTAATTAACTTAATGTCCACATATTCTATTTCTAACGTAATCCTTAGGTACGTATGATTAGAGGTTTCTGGAAACATTAACAAAAATAATTAAACACTTTTTTTAAAAAAAAATACAAAACAAGAACCCTATTCTGCAATCATATCCGTCTGGGAAGACAGTTGTGCTCCACCACTGACTTCATTAGGTATCCACATAGACACAAGGATTTCTGTGGATCAAATTATGGGATTTGTGCCTGCATGCGAAAAAGCTTGTGCGCTTAGTTAACTAATTTATAAAGTGTAAATGTTTCCCTCAAGAAAGGTCAATAATCATTTAAACAAATTTGTATTGTGTGTGCTAAGAGCAAATTTTAGACCAAGGCTGATAGATTCCAAAGCAAGAAGATAACATTGTGATCATCTAGTCTGACCTCCTGTATAACATGGGCCATAGAATTTCCCCAAGATAATTCCTGGAGCAGATCTAGAAGACCATCTAATCTTAATTTAAAAATCGTCAGTGATGGTGAATTTGTCATGACTTTGGTAAACTATTCCAGTGGTTAAATACTCTCAAAATTTATACATTTCCAGTCTGAATTTGAATTTGTCTGTTTTCAACTTCCAGCTATTGGATTGTGTTATACCTTTTTGTTTGCTAGATTGAAGGGCCCATTATTAAAAAAATTGTTTCCCATGATAGTGGAAGATGTGTCATTTTGGGAAAACTAAGTGTCAGAGCGCTTTTTCTATGCAATGTTGCTGCCATGGTGGTTCCAGGATATTAGAGAGACAACTAATACCAACCTTTCATCTGTTCTTGAAAGAAACAAGGTTTCAAGCTTAGGCAGAGCTCTTCTTTAGGTCTGGGAAATGTACTCTGAGTGTCACAGCTAAATACAAGGTGGAACAGATTGTTTTGAGTATAAGTAGTTAACACACATTTCCAGGGACCATTCAGGAGAAAGTGGCCAGTTAACATGTCTCCAGTCATAGTGGGAGGGGAAAAACTTGGGAGTGTGTGTTACAGATTGATATAATAATCCAGAAATCCAGTGTCTCTTCAGTCCATGATTTTTAATATCTATCAAAGTTATGAATTTAAGCTCCCATGCTTGTCTTTTGAAGGTATTTTGAAGATGAGGGCTGAGAGGCCAGAGTGTGATTGCTTTGTGTAGGCATGTGTAGGACCCATGGATCTTAAAAGGTGTTTTTGTGGGAAGTGTTGATCTTATCAGTGGAGATGTAGCTACAGGTTTTCCATCTGTCTGGGTCTGGTGCTGCTTTGAGTTGGTGTGCACTTGTCTGGGGGGAGCTTTCTTCTGATGAGCTTGAAGTGTTTTTTTTGTGTGTCGGGGGAAATATTTGAAAGCCAGAAGAGGGGATCAGGAAAGATTTCTTTCCAGATGTGGTTGATTGGGTTGTAATTGTTTAATCCTACACTGGATCCCATACAGAGTATTATGATCAGTATGTGGATGGAGGGGTTTTTATTTCCATATTGCAGCAGGTTCTATTTGGGTGGCCCTTTGCATGATGTAATACACTCCACCAGAGAAGTAGATTTGAATGGCTGTGGAGAACAGATCTCTTGGTATGCTTAGGGTGGTTACTGGATCTGTGAAGGTACGTGTGATCTGGGTTGTCTGTCTGCTTCCATTGCTGAAGCTGATCGTGGTGTCCAGGAAGTTGATGCTAGTGTTGGAGTGATGCTAGAGAGAGTTTAGTGGATGAGTGGTGGTGGCTGAAGTTTCAATAGAAATCGGAGGGAGTTTAGGTCACTTGTCCAGAGGATGCAACTATCATTGAAGTATCTCAGGTATATCCTTGGTTTCATGGTGCATTTCTCCAGAGATTCTTCCTCAAGGTGACCCATGAAGAGGTTAGTATATTGGGGAGCCGTAATGGTACTCATGGCTGTTCCCATGTTTTGGACAAAGTGGTTATTGAATGTAAAATTGTAATGGATGAGTTTAGTGGTGTGTGTGGTGTGTTAAACATGCAGTTGAAAGTACGCTGGAGAAAAAGTACATTGTTAGTAGTTCAGTCTGGTAGAAATATGATCTTAAATGCTTATACCACTTAGTTCCATGGTAGTGGACAAATTATACACATCTCTAGACATAAATAAAATACAATAATATAAAACATTTTGTGGATGGCAGGATAAATTATTAAAGCTACGTATGTTGATGTAAACACGTCTGTTCCTTTAGTTGCTGAATCGAGTATTTAACATAATGCGTGAAAAGAATCCGGACATGGTAGCTGGAGAAAAAAGAAAATTCGTCATGAAACCTCCACAAGTTGTAAGAGTAGGAACCAAGAAAACGTCATTTGTCAACTTTACAGATATCTGTAAACTGTAAGTTTGGCAGCTTTTAAGATTTCTTGGGGCACAGGGCAGGAAATACTGTGGCCTTCCTGTAGTGCATAGTTAGTGATTGACTGCATGGACTTGCAAAAAAATGGGATGATTTAGTTGGGGACTGGTCCTGCTTTGAGCAGGGGGTTGGACTAGATGACCTCCTGAGGTCCCTTCCAACCCTGATAGTCTGTGATTCTATGGAAAACTGCAGTAAACTATTCATTAATCACTAAAAATTGTAAATGACAGAATCGGACATAGTACTCTAGCTGTGACCTCACCAGTGCAAAGTAGAGTGGGACGGTTACCTTCTGTGTTTTATATAGCGTAGAACCGTAGTGTTACAAACTCATTAGTCAACCACTTGCCTCATTTGGAATCAGAAGTACACAATCAGCATCAGAGACACCCCTCCACCCCCCCGGTAAATATAGTACTATATGTTAGACGAAAATTATTTAAAAAGGGGGAAAGCAGAATTTTATTCTGTGTAGTATCCCAGGAGCCTCCTGCTTGCAGAGCTGGGGGCGGGGCAGAGGGGTGCTAATGTTGGTGTCTGCCCCCCGCTCCTGTACCCCTTCTCTACAGAGTGGGGGTGGAGGGGCACAACAGGGTTTGGGACAACAGGTCTAAGACATAGGAAGCTTTATGGCAGCAGCTGCTGTCTCAATTTGCTGATCTAATTAAAAAGGCAATGTACTTAGTGTGGGGTCAGTGTACTTAAAGGGGCAATATACATCTATCTCTCAAACATTATGTATGTCTGTCTCTGCCATGCTGTCTCCTCTCCCTCCATTCATGCTACTTTGTAGAGTGTGAGGCTACATTAATAACAGTACGTTAACCCTTGAGGGCTCAGCCGTGTGCTAGTTCATCATTTAACAGTAAGGCATTCCCTGGGGAATATTCCACCCTCTAACTCTACCACCTCAACCAAGCTTCACAGTCATTGCTGTCTACCAGTATGAAATTATTGTTTACAACTTATACTGTGTGTGTGTGTGTGTTTTTATATAATATATATATAAAAATTGTGTGTGTGTATATATATAGTCTTTTGTTTGGCAAAAAAAAATTTCCCTGGAACCTAACCCCCCTATTTATATTAATTCTTATGGGGGAAATCGATTCGCTTAACATCATTTCACTTAAAGTAGCATTTTTCAGGAACATAACTACAACGTTACTTAAGTAGTTACTGTATCACTTCTGCTGTTTCCTATCCAGTAGGCCAGTAACCCTGTCAAAAAGGAGAATTGGGTTGTTTTCGCATAATTCATTCTTGACAAATCCATGCTGGCAATTCCCTATAACTCTGTTATCCTCTTGGTGCTTACTGATTGTTTAATAATTTGTTCCAGTATCTTTTCCAGGTATTGAAGTTAGGCTGACTGGCCTATAATTCTTTTAGAGCTATTCCAGAGACAAAATCAGAGCTGTGTTTTTGCCTATACTTTTTACAGGCTTGCCATTCTGAAACATTCTTATCAATTGTGATTCTTAATATCAAGTTTTTCTGAAAGGGGAAGTTAAAAAGAACTTCACTTTTATTTTTAGATTGCATCGTCAGCCAAAACATCTCCTGGCATTTTTGTTGGCTGAATTGGGTACAAGGTAAGTTGCTTGTTCTTATGCTTTTAAGGGTCTTCCTTCTCCCTCCTCCTTTTTCTTATCCAAGTGTGCCTTGGTTTAGAGGTCCAGATGTACATAGTTGGACATGGTTTCTTCCCTCTAACGGTGAGAGTAGAGATGCCATATAGTAACTCTCCTCTCCCTTCAAGAACCTCTGTGCCAGGGGTTCTTGCAACACATTTTTTGGTGGCCTTAGAGTGTGGCCACCAGCTCTTGCTGGTGGTCTCTGACAATTTTTCCTAAAATACTTAATTAACTTTAGGAAAAACAAATAAATATGTACAGGTACATGTCCAAATCATTGTAATCTATCTATGCAGGGTGTTTTTTTTTCAGATTCAATAATAAAAATAGTGTAAAGTTGTGTGTGTTCTTTATTGGACCTCAACAGAATAGAAACACAAATAAGGTGCTTCGAACGTTCGTGTCGTTTTTTCTTATTTCTGTTGCTTTTTTTAGACCTGCTAGCTATTAAGTGTGCTGTGAAAAGTGATATTAACAAACATACATATATCCCTTTTCACATCAGACTTACTCAGCCCCGGCATGCCTGGGGACAAATTAAGCCTTGGGTGGGAGGTAGGTACAGAGGCAGCAGGGGCCAGGGGTGATGGAGCACTGTGTGGGGGAGGCAGTGGGGGGCATAGGGGAGGGTTGGGCCAGAGTCGTCATCATCACGGAGCCTGGGAATGGAGCCCGAAGCCCCCTGGCTGGAGTCTGCCACTCAAGGGCTGAAGCCCAGTTCCATTGTCCCCGAGAAGGTGAGGAGCTCACTGGCTGCCTGTTCCTCTGGCTTGTCTCTCCAGAGTGGGGCAGGGCCCAACCACTCTTGGTGGCCACTGCTTTGCGCCAGTTTTCCCTTCTCCCCACAATCACCACCCAGGAGGCTGTGGCCACAAGAAATGCCCCTGATGGCCATATGTGGCCGCCTTTGAGAGATGCTGCTCTATGCTGTGTGTGATGAAGTCGATCTGGTAGGTCAGGGAGGAGTTGTAACTAACAATGCAGTTCATAAACCATCTATCACAGTATAAAAGAACACTTTATGGATGGATTTTGCATGACTTGTAGTATTACCTGTTTTCAGATTGCACAGCAGTTGCTAGCTGTCTACAAATGACAAGTATGGGTAGACTTGAGTGCTATTATCTGCAGATATACAGAGAACTGAATAGCCTAGTCACACAATGCCTGACTAATTTTTAATACCCATTATTTCAGGGATGGCGCTCCCTTCACCTCAAACAAATCTTACACAAAAGCTTCTACAACTTGGTTTGAAAGATCACTGCTAACATTCTTTCTTGCTTGCATCAGCATGGCTAGAAAAATGGTTTGCTTATTGCTATTACGATAATCAGTTGCGAACTTCCTCTGAAACTGCCGTGGTGGCTCTTTGTCAGATTAGCACAAGTACCACATTCACCATACCATTGAAAAGCTTGAATATTTTCTGGATTCACACGGTGTGCCAATTAAGCTGTCTTAGAATAATTATTGCATTGAGGATTTATGCTCAGATGAAGTTGTAGTTTGAATCTCTGACCATTTGTGAAATTTTTCAGCAATTTCTTTTGGACAGATTAAATCTTGCTGATTAAATTGCTTTGTGCCCAAGAGTGCGTCAGTTGACCTATAGCATGTTTCAGATCTCATTGTCCCTTCTTTACAACTCGATATGTTGTTCTGATTTGCACATTACTGAATTCATTTTTCTTTTAAATTAGTGGCTCAATAGATGGAAACAACCAACTCGTAATTAAAGGACGATTCCAACAAAAACAGATAGAAAATGTTTTGAGAAGATACATCAGTAAGTACAATTCCCTCTGCTACAAGTTTCTCTTCCTAGCATCTCTATTATCTTTAGACAATTCCTTTTTATCTTTACTCAGTCTTATACATTTAAAGCAGGCCTGCACAACTCAGAAAGCAGCAAGGGCCATATTACTACAAAAAACCAGCTGCTGGCCAAAAAGCCCTGCCCTTGCCCCGCCCCCATCCGCTTCCCCCCAAACCACCGCTTGGCTTGCCCCACCCCTACTTATCTCCCGTGGGCCGCACAGTGAGCCCGTGTGGGCCGCATGTGGCCCCCGGGCCGCATGTTGTGCAGGCCTGATTTAAAGTTTACTCAGTTTCTTACGACCACTAAAATTCAGTACAGTGTTATTTACATGGAAGAAATCATTACACCTCCATTGATTCATATATCTTTTTATGATACATTTTGATACCTGTTTTCAGATTATACATGTGAAGACTATCTTTATTTTAAACTGGGTCACTGATGTAAAGAAACAGATCAGCCCAGCCCAGTTCTGGTCAGGATAATCCTACACAACTGGAGATACTAAAGAATACATGACTTTGTCACTGTATTATAGTGGAATAATTATAGATTACTTGGTCCTGATAGCAATAAACAAATGGACTGGAGGGAGGCACTAGTTTGTATCTGTCCATGGAAAGCTAGTGAGAATATTGTAGCATTGCTTCCTGCCAGTTTGACTTTTTACTTTCTTGCCATGACAAAGGGCTGATGGGGCGTACTGTAAAGGTGACCTCTGACTAATGCAGGGGTTCTCAAACATCCGAAGTTCAAGACCCCTTTTTGCTATTCTGTGTGTGCGCTGCGGCCCTGGGGTATGTCCGCCAAATTGAACACTTCCGGTTTCGGCAGACATGCAGCGCTTCTCCGTGTGTCCGCCAAAATGCCGCTGAAAGTGGAAGTGTTCCACTCGGCGACTTTTCAGCAGGCACACTCCAGCATTCGGAGCATCCGCAGATATGCCGCCGAATGCAACGGGGGGCTCGTGACCCCCACCCCTGGAATTGTCCCGCAACCCCCCGGTTTGAGAACCACTGGACTAATGTATGTTGTATGCATTAATCTTTTTACCAATAAAATGTGTATATGACTGTTCAATCATGAGATTATCTCCTCTAGCTCTATAGTTCTCATTCCCTTCTATGCAGATGTGACTTTTTAAAGCACTGCTTTTCTAACAAGAAGTACTGAGATCTGGAAATGCTGCCTCAGGAGGGAAGGCATCTGCAGATAGTAAAAGATTTTAGTTAGAATCCACTTTTTCTAGCATTGGTGTCAGCTCTCCAGGCAAGCAGAATGTACACCTTGTTATCCCAGGAACTAACAATCAGTAGCTTGGCTCTGCTTTTGAAGACCATGTACTAACCACATTTACCTTTTGGGACACTCAACTTCAATAGTTTGATATAGTAGTCGTGTTTTAAAAAAAAGATGGAAGTAGCATTTACCAGTGAATTGATGCCTCTTCCAGTGATGTCTTATTGTGGTACCTTTCAATTACAACTTAATTTCTTTTCTCCAGAGGAGTACGTTACCTGTCATACGTGTCGGTCACCAGACACAATCCTACAGAAGGACACCAGATTATATTTCTTGCAGTGTGAGACCTGCCATTCTCGCTGCTCCGTTGCCAGCATCAAAACTGGTTTCCAGGCTGTCACAGGCAAGAGAGCACAGCTCCGTGCCAAAGCTAACTAGTTTGCTAATTGACACTGGATTTTGCAAAGTGTTCTGGGGAGATATGACTGGACAGGTTTACAATCGGAGTGGATTTACCATTGTATTAAAAACAAGATTGTAAAAGATACCAAGATATTTGGCTTTTGATTGGTTGGTCTGTGAAATCCTTGCAAGATGCAGATCCTCGAGCTGTTCACATACATTTGCTCATTGAATATAATTTACCAACTGTCAGAGAAATGTGATGGGAAAGGAGGTGCTTTTTAATCCATTCATAGACTTCTGTAAAATGCGAGATAAATTAAAGTTATTATAACAGTGACTGTCTTTCATTTGAGTTTTTCCTCTAAGTTGTGCCTGACAATTGCCATGAACACAATTTTACAATGACTACATGCAGACTACGTTAATGAATTATGTCCAAAGAGCGGGATAAGACTTAAGCACACACTTCAGAGTGTATTTTTTTCATCTAGCAAGCTCCTTTTTTAGGGAGCTAGTAACTGAAACAGATGAGCCAATTATTATACAAAAGGGATACTGGCTGATTCCCAGTGTCTATAATAGTCATGTCCATGTGAAAACTGTTTTTTAATACATGTAATGATTCCTGGTTACTTTCCCTCATTACTCCTGTACTTTCATCCTTTGCTATTATGAGAACTGGCTTATGAAGTGAGCAGCTGTTCAGTGTCAGCTTCCCTTAATGTTTGTGTTCATAACAGCTAGTAAGGACACTTCATCTGCTAAATGCAGCTGAACAGTTTGGTACAGTTTATTAAGGAGAAAACATAACCCTGAGGTATTTCAGAAGATCAACCCCGGATGCCATGTTGGTATTGAATGTTTACAATACTTTACCACCTCGCTAGGTGTACATTCATAGTGTCACTGTACTAAATGTATAGATTCTCCTACGTGAATTTCTCAATCTCTTCTCACTTAGCTCTGTGCTTTGCACCACTTTAAATAACTAATCAAGATAAATGAAGCAAAAATGAAAAGGGTAGCACTAACTTTTTATTGCAAACTAGCTCCATTACAATATAAATGTAGAAATAGTATCTTGAGTTAGTTTGATACTGGCAGGTGTTTTGGGTTTGAGATTTAATACACAAAAGCCGTGTTTTGTAAAATATGCACTTTTCTCCACTAACAGAAAGTATTGGAAAAGACAATTCTGACACTGATTTTTTTTTTTTTTTTTTTAAAAAAGCCCACTGCACTTAGTGTAGGTCCTGTACACTCAATCTTAATGTCTGGTACATGCAGTAAATGCTGCTGTCTCTTCAGTTTTCTTGCCTAGGAATCTAGTTAAACACTAGCTGGGAATAGGAAGACGTGCTTTCCATTATAGTACTGTCACCTAAAAAACATGGTTTCTATTTGAATAACTGATCTCTAAAATTAAAGTGTAGTGCTAGTCTAAGGAGTAATTCGGAAGCAGGTTGGTGACTTGATGGGAGTTGAATGGCTGCCCTGCATGTAACCATAGTATCTGTGCACCTAATAAATGAAGTGTGGATTGACTGTATTATGACTCATTTTAAGGCTGAAATTGAAGGGTTTCTGTTCTGAGTTTTTTAATCTTTATTTGTGTATATACTAATATACAATCCAGTTTTGCTGGTAAACCATTTTTATTTGCTATTTGAAAACTACTTGACTATACAGCACAGTTAAAGTCAAGGTTTTATAGCTCGTTTCTTAAAAGCATTTTGAATTTGAAGAGTGAGCTGTAACCAATGTTGGATGTGTCTTTAAGTGAATAAAACCAGGATCAGTGCCTCTTGTGTAACATAAGTATTGTATTGCAGTCTTGTTTTCTTTAACAAATAGTGTGGGGCATTCTTCTATTGGAAATGAGGCTGGGGAGTGGGGGAGGCAGAGGGCTGTTGGGGGGGCACTGAAGCAGTCTTTAATCTGTGATTTACACTGAAAACATTGCTTTGTCATAGGGATGGAACCTTTGAAGACTCCTTTGAAATCCAGTAAAATGAATGTGCTTTGGTCTTCAGCTGTGACCATATTGTAATTCATTAAACAAGCATGTTTCACCTCTAATTCCCTAAGATGGGTGCCTTTAAAATACCGTTTTGCTACTGAATTATCAGTCAATTACAATGTCAGTCAGTTGTTTGCATACTTTTATTGTGTGCGTGTTCCTTAAAGACTGTGCTGGTAATATCAGAGAGGTTAAGGTGCTGTAGCTTTTTCCTGGCATTGCCCTCCCCACTTGTCTTGGACCATTTTACAGTCTTAGACTTAACACCTCCCTGCACCCTTATGACTTAATTCATGGAGAGGAGTTTCTTAAAACTAGGATATGTGCTTGTTACATGCTCCTGGTAGTGCTGTTTCCTGCTGTGCCTTGTCTTCCAGCATCCAGCCAACTGTACAGACTTCCTCCTGTTGGCTCATTGGATGAAATCCAGAGGATGGGTAAGAAGGTGTGTTCAATGAGTGGGATTTTAAGGGAGTGAAATCCAGTGTAACTTACAATCAAAGGGTACCAGATATAAACTACATCAGCTTCTGTTTGCCTCAGAATTTGACCTTTTTAAGAGTTGGCTCACTTTCTTTGACTTCCCATCATTACAGTGGGAGCTCTGTACTTTTAGTCGCTAAACCCCCAGCTGATGCAATAGTCGTCCCCGTGAAAACAGTTTCCTCTGCATTTAGGAGTATGTGGGATCTGAATGAGGGGGAGATGTGTATATTGTAACAAACATGATAAAGCAAGTGTAGGCAAAATGTATATTCGCAATTCGAAGTCTGTTATGGGATCTCCTGGGACACCTCAGACTGGTGTACACTTGTGCATTCAGATTTCCAGGTACAAAGAAATGTACTTCTGTGGGAGTAGCATACTCATGCAGGATGAGTGAGACAGGAGAAGTAAGATGCTCTTAATGCAGGAGAAGAGTATGATACTCGTTAGACTGAATAGGGGGACCTTCCTACTAGAACAAGATGAGGGCAAACCTTTGATTGCCTTAGTATAAACTCATACCCACTCTGCATGGAGTTTCTCTGGATAAGGGACAAATGTCGGATCTGATTTCTCAGATGTGTCAGGCTTTCCCTTCTCACCCATCCTAAATTTAAACTACAGGCAAAGTTCAGCTGGAGCCCCACCCCCACAAAAGTTTTGTGTGCTCTGCAAGCAGTTTCACTTGGGGGATGTTGAGATTGCTTTGGTGTTAATCAAACAATCTTTCATCTTGGGGAGTATCTCAGTGTTTGGCTGTGGTGATGAGGTGGGAGGCAAACCTTCAAGCTCTTGTTGAGCAATCTAGTCCCACCACTTCAGCTGCACAGGGAAGATGAAACCCACCATAGTCACGGTGAGGCTGGGAACTAAAAAGTTTTGGCAAACTTCCCTAAAAGCGGTTAGGATATGTCTGGACAGCTGTTAACCCCCGCCTCTGGTCCAGGTCAGCTGCCTTGGGCTGCAGGGCTGTAAAACTGTTGTGTAGACATTGGAGCTGGAGCCCAGGCTCTAGGATCCTGTGAGGTGGGAGGATCCCAGAGCTCTAGCTGCAGCCTGACCCCAAACATCTACATAGCGATTAAATAGCCTCTTTGCCTATGTCAGCTGGCCCAGGCTGTCTGGGGATTTTTAACTGCAGTCTAGACAGACCCTAAAGGACTTGCCCAAGGTTACAAAGGACAGGGTGAAGCAGAGAGTTGAACCAAAGTCCCGGACTAGCACGCTCCTGTGAGCCATCTGTCCTCTTGGAGCACATCCAGCAGTGCCTTCTGGCTGTTCAAGGCTCTGCTCTGAAATAACTATCCACACCAGTGTACCAATATCTTAAAAGCTGTGCTTAAGGGTGGAATAAACTCAATTAAAGAGTCTCTAAAATGGCTAACTTGGCCTGTGCATGGGGCCAAACTTCTCTAGCTTGCTAGAGCAAGAATAAACACTGCTTAAAGAATGTCTTTAAATGTCACTGGGGATATAGGTCTGTAGAGAGTGGATCTTGATTCCATGAAGATGCATCCAGCAGTGAGTCTAGCAGTATTCATGTGAGGAAAATGGCTTCTCACAAAGTGGATTGTGGCCCAAGTCATTCTGTCCAAGTATTTATATCCAAACCATCCCCAAACCCTCATCTGTAAATTAAGGGTCTGGTTACTTACACAACAGCAACCATGCAAACTTTGTGCAATTAATATTTGGTTCTTGCGCTAATCTAATGTCTGACTGCTGTACTTAGGGGATCTAGAATCGAGGATGCTGGATCTGTAGTCAGAAGCCTTTAGCGTGTTAGGGATCTCAATTCATACAGGTTTCAATACACCACAAGTCCCCCTTTGCCCCTGCAGGAAAGTTACTCTGTGTCTCTAGCAGGACATCTCACCATTAGCTACATTGCCCTTTCCTATGCATGGAAGCACGAGGCAGCCAGTTTATGGAAGCAGAAGAGGCTAAGGAACGGGGACTTTTCTGTCACTTCAAAGAGCAGGCCACTGGATGTCATTGGAGGCAGCTCAAGACTGCTTGCTCTGGGATAGGGGACTGGAGGCTACTGAGGGCTGGGAAGATGATTCTGAAGGGGAGAGAGGCTATTGGACTGGAGCAAGGGCTAGGTCCTGTGTCAGGAGTAGAACTCAAGCACTTCATGGTTAAAGGTATATTTTTCCTTCTGCCAGGATTTCTCTGTTCCTGGGGATTCTCAAACTTAGTGCACCACAACCTCACAACAAAAATTATTAGAGTGCCCAGGAGGGGGAATTGAAGCCAAGGGCTTCAGCCCCAGGCAGGAAACCTGTAATATGAGTTCTGCTGCCCTTGGGCTTCGGCGTTGGCTCTGGGAAGTGGGGCTTGGGTTTTGGCCCCGGGTCCCAGCAAGTCTAAGCCAGCCCTGGTGGGCCCATTGTAATGGGAGTCTGGATTCACAGTTTGAGAAACACTGCTGGTCTGTTTCAGGTGAGGGGAGCATGACTATTGCTAACCTAGGTTAAGGATGGGCAAAGCCACCTGGATAGCTAAAATGCTCACCTGATCCCCAGCCTTCATGCTAAATGCACCCTTTTCTTAATGTTCAGAAGCGTTTCTTCCATTAACAGCCAGGGAACTGAATGTTAGTTTCCATGCCTCCCCCGCTCCCCCGGCACCTTTTGTTGCTAACCAGATCAGAAGCAGCCAGAACACTTGGCGCAGGGCTCTCCTAGCACAATTCCCACATGCTAGCCATGCACTTAGGCTCCTGAAGGAATATAGACCCTATCCCACAACCAGGCCATGCTCCTTTCAAGTCAGGTATATGCCTTTGGCTGGAAATAAAAAACAAAAAAGCAAGGCAAAAAACTAGAAACCAGATGTCTGCTCCGAAAGCCATTCCAAGGAGCCTGCAGTTCACATGGGAACATCTATAATGGCAACTGCAACCCAAAATCCTAAACAGTCATTTCAAGAAATCAAAGAGATCTCCATCATCATTTGTTAGGAAGAGCATTAGTCATTCTTACTGCCTAAGCTGTGGATGGAACTTCACAAAGGCTCATTATGCAAGGGTGCTAGACAGTGCCTGTCACAAAACGAGAAAAGATTTAACATTGCCCTTGAAATGGGTTCAGGCCCCCACGTCTGGATTTATTCATAACAGCGAACCAAGTATTTTTATATAAGCTAAATTATGACTTAACTGGTGTCACAGGCACTTCGTGGGCTAAAGCTCATGACTGGGATATTGGCTTAGAGGGGCCTAGCTTGCTCAGAAAAGATGGGCAGATATTGTGTAGCAAGAATATATACACTTGTTCTGAAAAATGAGAGGAAAACCAGTTGAAAGTAGGAGAGGAAAACCAGGTGAATGTACCTATTACTCTAGGTAAAGATGGGGAGGGGGGTGGGCAAAGCAAAAACAATAGAGACGACCTCATGGTGGGGGTGGGGGGTCTAGTGTAGACCTCTAAACCAGGCAGTTGCAATTCTGGAACAAATACCCACCCATCCCTGGTAGTTATGGGAAGTCAGAGAATCATAGCATCTCAGAGGTGGAAGGGACCTCCCAGATAATGTAGTCCAACTCCATACTCAAAGCAAGACCAGTCCCATTTTTGCCCTATATGGCCCCTCAGGCATTGAGCTCAACCCTGGGTTTAGCAGGCCAATGCACAAACCACTGAGCTATCCTCTCCCCCCCGTGCCGCGTGTAACGAGCCAGACATCTTCTGGAAAAGTAATGTGGTACAACAAAACGTTTTAAAGATAAGTTTGTGGAATTTATGGAGAGCAACTTTTTGTTTCTCGAAGGAAGAAACTAACGGGACAGCCATTTTAGACGCGCTTCTGCCCAACAGGGAGGGTGCGAATCTGAACATGGAAGGCAATTTAGGGGAAATAGTTTTTTCCTAGACCTCTCGAACATAGACCTCCCTGACTGCAACTTGAGAGTAACAAACTGAGTGTTCATGTCCAAGGAATGTGCCACCGAGGCCAAGAGAAGGAAGAGAGCTGCGCCTGCAGAGACCTGTGGAAGCTTAAAACATTCAAGGATCCAGAGGCTTGGATTCCCTTCACAGCAAGCTGGTGGGCAGCAAGTGGGGATCCATGACAGGTGTGTGGTGAGGTAGCCTGCCTTAGTGTGAGACTATCATTTGGCCCATATTGAAACTTGTCTTAAGTGAATGTATTATTATGCTTTGTGCAGAGGGGAACAATTTGCAATGCGTAGAAAAACGTGAACAAAACTTGATACACACAATGCTGTAGGTGGGGTTTACATTTTGCACCTATTTCCCTGGTGATACAGCAGAACCTAGAATAAAGAAGAGAGTGCCTGGGATTTGGGTCAAGGTAGCATCCCTTTCTGTGCCCAGCCGTTATTAGGATGTGGATTTACTGCAGTTCCAAAACAGCTCTGCTTCAAATTAGGCAAAGCATAAGCGGGCAGATTTGCAGACGCACTCAGTGTGCCAAGCACATATTGGGTGGTAGGGATTTTTGGAAACGTGGTCCTTGTTAGGTGCCTAAATGCAAGCATGAGGTTGTTTTTGTAGGCAGTTTCGAAAAATCTGGCTCTTTGGGCTTTCCTTGAGCCATTGGAGTGGGACAGGCTTTTCACAAAGGATTAATGGCTGTGGAGTAAGTTCTCCTCCCAGTTGCACCAATGTGAACTTACAGAAATGCCAGAGAAGTTGCTCCTGATTGACACTGATATGGGTGAGGTCAGCATCTGGCCCTTCCATTCTGGAGGAGCTCTTGCACCATGATCCCAGTTTGACATCACCTCTCCTCTTGCCTTCTGGCACCTTGTCAGCTCTCTTTCTGAAGGGAAGCATGTCACGTCGAGCCTTCGCTCTGAACAATATTTGATCTAGTGGTTCATGGCTATTCTGACCACGTTGTTATCATAAATACTGATTATTGTATAGTGACCAAAAACGTGCTTAACACTTATGAGAGACCAGAAATGGACCAACCTTTGGTTCCTTCTGTCTGGTAAATCCATTCTCAGATGATCTTGAGAAATGCTCTTCTGGACTGTCAAACAGACACTTTTTTAGTTGTCATCTTCAATTTAAATGTTTCTTCGGGGTCTCGAATAGGCTAGGACTAGACACAAGCACATCTCCCAGAGGTGAAGCTATTCTCACTGAGATCTGCAACCCATTCCTGCTGCTCCTTGGATGAAATGATTATCTGCCTCACTTTGTATGCCAGCCTCCGCAGTATTCTCATTTTTAACCAATTGACCCAGCAACATTAAGCATGCAATATTCCACACACCAGTCTATGCTGTACAATTGCCTTACCTCCAGATTTGTCTCCCTGGGGACTGGACACCTGGACTTCCAATAAGTCTCAATAGATATATGAGGCCCATTTCAACAGGCAATGGGCCGGTTTCACCTTTGCTTTCCATTCTAGATATGGAATTACTTTGTAAGGCTGCACTAACTTGTGCCAGGGCTGGGACACAACTGAACAGACTCAGAGAACTCCCTGATGCCTCCCACTTATGGTCTTATTGGAAAACCCAGGAGGTGGGCGGGCACATGCCAGCCCACTTCTAAAGGCCCCTCCCCCAGCCTAGTGGGCGGGACCACTGGACCCAGGGACCAGCTGATTATGGGGAACTTCTGGTGCTCCGAGTGCCCCAGCAGCGAATTTGACCCTTAGTTTCTAAGAAAAATCATATTTAACCATTCAGGGCCTGGGCCTCTGCGTACCTTGCACCTTGTGCTATCATTTGCATCTATGCAAAGCAGGGGGTAAGAGGACACTGGTAAGAGCAGAAAAAGCATTTCACACTCACTTTTCACAGGTGTAAATGATGAGAAGTTGTGAGGCAGTGGGGACTCAAGACCATTGCTTTCAAATTCATCAAAGACATCAATCATCATTCATCATCCTCATCAAATGCAGTAGTAGATTGTGCAAATACTACTGAGCAGTGTGCATTCAAATCCCTGTCTGATTCAAAGGATGCATTAATAAATGCTCTTTTTGAGGGCAAGGGGAAGGCAGGAAGAGAGGAGACAGGCAAGGCACATACTTTAGATTTAGGGTTATAGTAAAAGATTGTATTTTTTTCTGATGCACAACATAGAAATGGTGAGACACTGATGTACGTTCAATGTATTGTTACAAGGGTTGCTTTTCTTCAAAACGCAAAGTTCCAGAGCTGATTTAAATGCCCTCTCAGGGGGAAAGCAGAGAGAATGAATGGGCACAAAGGTTATGAGGAAGGTTAGCAAAGAGCTGGGGATAATTCATGGGGAGGTGAGAAGAGGGACCACAGCATGAGAGATCGGAACGTGGAGAAGACAGTCAAAAAGCAATTGACTTCTGGTGAGCTCAATACTCAAATGTATTTATCCAGGAGCTGATTATTGACTGAGCTTTTGCCTCATGAATATTTACAGCACCTTGAGGGACCATGAGTCTTAATATTGACTGAAACTCAGTCAATGTATGTACTGTTAGTTTGTGCAAACTACTTCCTTGTACAAGCAGACTATTTTTAAGGGTCAGCAGCAGAGTTGTGTAGTTAGAGCTTGCACTGCTGACTCTATGATAGAGATACACTACTGTAGTGTGGTGTGCTTTTCAGATTGAGCAGACATACGCACACTAGCTCTGATTGGACTAGCATGCTAAAAATAGCAGTTTGGTCCTGGTGACATGGCCAGCGGCTTGGCCTAGCCAACCAAGTATTACCCTGGCTGAGCTCCTAGGTGCAACCACAACTCAGATTGTCATGGCCTGGACCTGTAAAAAATGGAAGCATTATAGAGCCACTACTCTGCTGATGCCCTTGTGCTGTTCTATAATGAACAAAGAGCCATGTTGATACAGGTTCAGCAGGACAGAATGCGTTCTAAACAAGACCATCAAAATGACTGGGCAGGAGGGGGAACCTGAGGGTTGACCATGACCAGCTAATGTATTTTTAAACACTGCTCACTTCATCTACATTAAATGCTAAGTAGTAGCTAAAAGCTGGTTAGTTAACACTTTAGATATTTGCCAAGCAGTCCTAATTTTTCTAGTCTAGAGAGGATGCAAAGGGCATTCTGGCCCAGCCATCGTCAGACAGGGAACTGAATTCTGCTGAGATTAAAAGATTCTCCAATCTCGTGAGTAAATTCAATGGGTCAGTTTCTCCCCTCACTTGCACCAGTTTTACACCTGCTATGCCAAACCTGGCCATTCAATACTCAACAGTCAGGACCCAGACATAATGCGATTACATTGAAATTATTAAAAATAATAATACATCTGGGGTTCTTTGTATTTGCTTTCTGGTTTCTGAACCTTTAGGTGGCTTTTGGTTCATTCACTCAAGCTTTTCTCTGCAACCCAGAGGCCTAGAAACCCTACTCATATGCCTCCAGGAGGTGGACCTTTAAGAAGACCACCAAATGTCACGAGATTTGCAATAAAATCGTGAATTAGCAACACTTGCTTAGAGGTTGTTTGTAACCATTGCAGGGGTGGCATAAGTTAGAGCAGCGCCTAGCCTGTTCTAACCTGTTGGGATTGGGGGACAGTGCAGATGTGCCATGAGATCCAGGGAGCTGTAACTGGCTCCTGGATGGCTCCTCCTTGCTGTCCTGCACTGAGTGGATCTCCATGTGGCAGAGAATCATGGTCTTACAGACAAAACATCCTCAAATCCAGAAGACCTTTGTTCAACCCAACAGGCTATGCCTCATCCCAAGCAAAGCAAACCCATTGGCAGAGATGAAACAGGAAAGAGTGAATCCAGAAACACCAGCCGGAGCCCAGAGGTCCTAAAAAGGTGAGGGAGAAGCCAGCAGAGGTGGAGTAATTTCTCTTTTTTTTTTTTTATTATACAGGATTTTATATACAAGGCCACCTTCTTCCCACACATCAGCATCATGGTCAGTTCATAGCAAAAATTGCAGCTCATCTCTCAAAGCCTAGACAACAATGCTACAACGGCTCGGCATAGCACACTGGCCAAACAAATGGGACCGGAACTGAAACATGGAAGGAAGAGGAGAAGGAAAAGTAAAGAATGTTCATCCCTTTTAGCCCTCATGAGTATTTCCAACGAAGAAATGCAAGTAAAATGTTGTGCTTCAAAAGCCATGCTTACGAGCAGGCCAGGCTCTTTCGGAGAGGGATGCATTGCCCCAGGGCTTGCTTTCCGCTCTGTCTGCCTTCTAAAGACTCTATGAGAAGCCTGGGTTTGAGTGCTGGAGCAGAAACCAGGAGGCTGCTGGGAAACTGTTCGAGCAGCTCTCTGTGGTTCTGCTTTGTTTCAGCCTGTTTCGTGGAGTTTGGTCAAGGAGAAGACTTGGGTGGCACTTGGGGGAGGGCCCTACGGTTGGTGTGGCAGTGTGGACTGAGTCTCAGCCCCATCAACTTCTGAAGCCAGGGACTAAGAATAGGCCAAATAAAGAGGGAATCTTCAGACTGTTTTGTTTGAAGAAACCACCCATGTCTGCTGCTGACCTTTGTCTTCTGGGCTATGAGTGGGCTAAGGGCAGTGTGAATTCAGGGGTGGGGAGGGAAATGGATGTGCTAATTCCCTCAGGCCCAGCATGCTGGACACTAACCCTCACAAGTCTATTATGCTCAGGTGAGTTGCTCCAACCCCATCACAATACACAGCGATGTGGAGCGCAGCCTGCGGGGTCTGGCGCAGGGACCAGCTCATCCCTCCGGCACCACCTCCCAGCCAGACCTGAAAGGGGCTGGAGCGAGAGATTGCGACCATGCTGCTACAGGGGATTGCGCCAGAGGGGAAGAAGTGGCATCACACCCCTCAGCCTGAACTGTTTGATTGTCCAATAAAAGGGTCTCACACGAGCCACCTGGGTCCACTTTCACCCACGCCCCCTTATTCCACAGCAACTGTTTGCCCGTTTACCTGATAGCTATACATTGTCAGTTGGACGGCTTGGAAACCAGACCTCTGAAGACTAAAGACGCTTTGTTTCTGCTGCTCTGGCTCACTTATTCTCCCGTCGATGGCTTCCTTCTCTCTCTTCGTGCTGACATGCTGGGCCAAAGAGCACAGCGCGCAACAAGGGGCATGCTACTCATTCCCTTACATTCGGAGGTGACCGTGCATCCAAGGTGGCTCATGGGATGAAAAGGACTTGGAACGGGGAAGATAGGTGCCTCTCTGCCCCATTCATGAACATAATCATATGTATGAAACTACAAATTGTCCAGACCAACATACTAATTTCCCCAGTTAACAAACATGCCAGCCCCTTCTACCTCAGGAACTCAATTCTTTATAGGATTACGCCTAGCTAGCTCTTCCTGCCCCTAAGGTCAGCTCTACAACGTCCCCGATTCATTTTATAATACAACCTCCATCCCAGAGTGTAGTCAGTGATGGTCATGGAGCGTGTGTTTGTCCGCTGCCCAGCCCGGCAGCAGGGCTCTGAGGAGCAGGGATCCATTTGGATGTCTGATTTTCTTTGTTTTTGCTTTACAGATGGGTTGAAGATGTCGGTCCATGTTTCTCCTTTGGAATGCCAGGCAGAGGTCACCGCAGCCCTGCATTTTATGCTTGTCCGGCTCAGCATGCCAGTCCAGGGTATACCCTCGTGCTCTCCTCACACTAGTGTTCATCGCTGTTCCGAACGTGCTACTAGGAGAGAGGAGGGAGAAAAAGAGGAGAGTCACTCTCCTTGTAATTTAGGAGATGCTCTTAAACATTTTAAATAACCTTATTTACTTTGCATACAACAATAGTTTAGTTATATAATATAGACTTATAGAGAGATACTGTCTAAAAACGTTAAAATGTATTCCTGGCACGCAAAACCTTAAATCAGAGTGAATAAATGAAGACTTGGCATACCACTTCTGAAAGGCTGCTGACCCCTGCTCTAGTGTCTGATCTCTCCTATTACGAGATGAGAGTTTCTCCTATTAGTACGCAAGAACCCAGATGTAAAATATGTTATGTCATTCTGGCTTCGATGGTTCTAAACATCCCTGATCCTGGTTTTAAAGCACCACATAGATGGTGTTTCCTGTGTGATGATGCTGGTCATTTGAGGGGCTCTTGTCCATGCATGACTGACTCAGGGGTTCCTGATTAGAATATGGGACGCCAGGATAGTGTGGAGAGTGCTGGGACATCAATGGAGCTCCATCTGTACTGCCAAATTCTATCCCCTGACTCAGTGGCAGCAGCAGACTCAGTTCATTGACTTTAAAAAAAATTAAAAATTGTCTTGGGATGACCCAAAACCATTGTTTTTTGAAAATTTTGGAAAACCAAAAAGAAAAATCATTTGTTTCATGTCAAAGGCAACGTTATATTCAACATGAAACAGAATTCATTGCTTCATTTTCCAGTTTTTTTAAACTCTACATGTTTTTAAAAGAAGTCCATTTCTGAACAAAAAGTCATTTTGCTCTGAAAAATTGAAACATTTTGAATTTTTTTTCAAGGCTTTTTTTCAACCAAAACAGTCTGAAATATTCATGAAATATTTCAGTTGACCTGAATCTGCATGTTCAGCAAAAGAAGTTTCAGACTAAAAATTTCACCTGGCGCTAGTTCTGATGTTTGTAAGTCAAAGGATACATGGAACAGAAGGAGCCAAAACACCCATTGGAAGTTATTTCAGAAATGTTCAAACACCGCAACGTTGGGATCAAAATATCTTGAAAATGGCTTTTGTGATTTGCCTTAAAAATTGTGAGAAAATGCCACCTGGTGGTAAGACACAGCTTGACAAGTGGCAGGGCCTTTGAGAACTTTTTCACCACATTAGAGGACTGTGTTTGTTCATTATCAGAGTTTGACTTTAACCTTAATTTTGGAGAAAAAACTGAGCTTTCTCTAATTATAATTTGCATTGCAAAGGCTCCTGTCATGGTAGTCCTGGGTCCTGATCTCGCAAAGCACTTAAGCAAATGCTTAACTTTAAGCATGTGAATAGCCCAGTTGGCTTCAATCGGAGTAGTCATAACCCCAGATCCGTACAGCATAGCGCTAAACATGTACTTCATGTTAAGCATGTTTCAATGCCACTGAAGTCAATGAGACTTAAGCACATGTATAAAGTTAAGCATATGCTTAAGCACTGCCTTTAGTTGCTATGGGCTTAAGAGAATGCTTCACCGCTTTCTGGAATCAGAGCCCACATGCTTAAAGTTAAGCACATGTGTCAGTGTTTTGCTGGGTTGAGATCCAAGACCTGTGCTGAGAAACAGCTGCCAAAATTCCCCAGAGGTGGCCACATTTCAGTGGTGGGCGAAGGGGCTACTTCTGCAGACTTTGCACCCTGCTTTGGGAATATGGGCTCAGTCTGGATGAAAGACACTCTGCAAATGCAAATCATTATGAACATGGTGCTGTAGTAAAATATCTGTGCTACATGTTCCAACACATTTCAGAATCATTAATTACGGAGCAAAGCAATTTGTATAAACGGGGGATTAATTGTTCTAAAAGCACAAATAAAACATGGCCTGAATGTGCAAGGCTAGCCATTTTCTTCAGCATCTCTGCGTACAGCAATTAATGTAACACCTTTCCATCATGGAGGAAGGGCTGGGGTTGGGAAAACAGCTGCAAACAATCACAGCATTAAAGATTGTGATTTATTTTTAAGAAGGAAAAATGACTTTTTCCCAGTGGTTTTAATAAGCACCAGTAAAATTAGAGTCGGTTGATTAATTTCCTTAGCAGGGCGGGGGCACCTTAGCAGGCACCTTAGGTGGGGCACCTTAGCAGGGCTACTGCCACTGCTGCTTACCAGTTCATCTTCACAGTCATCTTGTGTGAGTCCCTCCTCTTCTCCCTCCTCCCCGTTCAGCGGCTCCTCCGTGTTGATTTCTGCCTCTGATGCTGTGTCGTCCTGGGAGATCTCACTTTTGTTCCCATCTGGCTTCTTCCGTACCT
This sequence comes from Dermatemys mawii, assembly GCA_007922305.1. NCBI lineage: Eukaryota > Metazoa > Chordata > Testudines > Dermatemydidae > Dermatemys > Dermatemys mawii. The sequence goes on along the minus strand of ML677360.1, from coordinate 6,882,323 downwards.
CTGAGAGACAAGAGCCAGGGGCAGCCAGGTCAGGGGGATGCAAAGGAAATGGAGGAGAAGGAACAGTTTGGAGTCACACTCAAATAATCCAATGGGGGTCAGATATTCAGAGCCAATGAGGAGCTATTTTATAAATAATCGGTCTGCATCTCTTCCCACAGATGAACCAATAATCGGTCTGCATCTCTTCCCACAGATGAACCAACCCTAAATGAACCAACCCTAAATGCCAACCCAGGCTTGAATGTTAGCAGGAACTGGAGGCATAGGAATGTTTAGCAATTAAATTTGAAAGGATGACTCAGCATTACCAATTCTCACAATTTTATCACAAGTCTCATGATACTTGAAGCCCCAGCTCTTGGAATCATGTGACAATGAGCTAGATTGTCAAAGGTATTTAGACACCAATAATGCAATGGTGAATAGCAGGATTTTCAAAAGTGACCATGTTTTAAGAGGCATTTAGGCACCTCTCTGTATCTTTAGGCACCTAAATGCCTTTAAATATTTGGCCATATAGAAAAGCTTGACAACATGATCCCAGTGTTTTCCAGTGTATCCCCGAGCTCAGAAACCAGAAAGCTAGGAACCTCTGCCCCCCAATTCATTATTTTTGAAATTTTCTTGATTTAAAAGTCAAGCTCATGATTTCTGCGGACCTGACATGCTTTCTGAAACTCTTGGGTTTGGCAGTGCTGAATTTGAGAATCAAGATTTCCCATGTTTTGTTGTGATTTTTAAGGGGGTCCAGATCTATGGATGTGGGGGAGGGGGAAGAGGGGAAGCATACCTTTTCTTTTTTCCTTCTTTTTTCCCTTGAGATAGGAAACTTTTGAGTGAGCATGGATTGAGTCTTCACTCAAACATGGTTCAATTCTGAAGCATAAATCCCACAAAGTTTTGGATTTTAATTTCAGGCAAATCTGAATTTACACCACAAACATCCAAAAAACATTGTGTGTGACAATTTCACATTTAGCAGAAATAAGGATTTCAAACTCCTCAGGGCTGACACCTCATCGCCATTTTGGTCTGTAGTGTACCCTGCATGCTCTAGGTCAGGGGTGGGCAAACTATGGCCCACTGGCCACATCTGGCCCGTGGGCCCCTCCTGTCCAGCCTCTGATTTCCCAGGTGGGGAGGCTCCCCACGGGCCCTTCCCCACTGTCCCCCATCTTCTGCAGCTTCAGTGCGCCACACGGGAAGCACTCTGGCCCGTAGCTCCTGGCAACAGCTTTGGCAGTGCTTCGCACTCCTGCAGGGCAGCTTGTCTAGATCCTGCAGGCCACATGGAGCCAAACACGCTGTGTGGCGTGGTAAGGGGGCCGGGTCTGGGGGACTGGATAAGGGGCAGGAGATTCCAGGGGGCAGTCAGCAGGGACAGGGAGCAGGGGGTGGAGGTTCTAGAGGGGCAGTCAGGGGACGCAGAATGTGGCAGGGTTGTATAGGGCATGGGAGTCCTGGGTGAGTCTCTCAGGGGGTAGGGAGTTGGAAAGGAGTTGGGGCAGTCAGAGGAGAGGGAGTGGGGGGGGGACAGGTAAGGGGTAGGGCCCTGGGGGGCAGTTAGGGTTGGAGGGGTCTCAGGATGGGCGGTCAGGGGACAAGGAGCAAGGGGGTTTAAATAGGGGATGAGGTCCGGGGTGGGTGGGTGTCTCTGGAGAGGGCGGTCAGGGGACAAGAAGCAGGCGGGACTGGATGGGTTGGGGGTTCTGAGGAGGGCAGTCAGGGCGGGAAGTGGGTGGGAGTTGGATTGGGGGCATGGCCAGGCTGTTTGAGGAGGCACAGCCTTCCCTACCCAGTCCTCCATACACTTTTGGAACCCCGATGTGGCCCTTGGGCCAAAACGTTTGCCCACCCCTGCTCTAGATGCTATATAAACACACAATAACAGCATCTTGGAAAGTGGTGATCCAATGGGGTAATACTTTAAAATAACAGCCAATGCCAATACAAGAATACAGGCCTCAAGCACCCAAAGAATGGCCTGCAAAGTCGAAATATCTGGTTTTGAAATGGGCTGCTCTGCATTTCAGCTCCTTGCCCTCTCTCAGGTCCATTACGTTCAGCTAACTGACCTGTGGATGATTTCTGTTCTTCAGCAATCTGTTCCAATCTGCCCAGAAGAGCATCGATGTTGGATTTGATCTGTGTCAGCTCGGTTTTGATTGTCTGCAGCTCGTTGCATTTCACTTCAAAGAAGAGAGGGAGAGGGACAGGCTTTATTCACGTTGTTATTTTACGTATTAGCATTTGATCGGTTTTTTAAAAAAGATTTAGGATTAGTCACAAAACCTTCAGCCCTAACAGAGCTTGGCAGCCACAGCAACTCTGTGGAAATCTCCCAGAGACTGGGACGGCGGGGTTGCAATCCGGGACAATCTGGGATGTCGACCTGGAAACTGTTCTGTGCCACAGAAGAGACGGGGATGGGCCATCCTAGGAAATGAGATGGGTATAATGGGGGCAGCCAGCAGTGCACCCCCAAAAGGAGTTAGCGCTGGTGGCTGTTGTAACTGTATAAATACACATGTAAACCCATGGCACAGAAATCCTGGGGCTGTCCACCAGGCTGCTCCATTCACTGATGGCTGGAGGGAACACAGGGGGCCCTTTTCAAGAAACACAGTCTACTGGCAAGTGGGACAGGATGAGACCTTTGGGAAAAGCCCATCGTCCCTTTGCTGTCCCTCCCCCTCTGGCCTGCCTTCCTGACGCGATTCACTGCCTGCTGCAAGTCATTGACCATGCCCCTGGGCGGCATGGTAACAACAATGAGCGGGAAACAGGAGGTTAGACTGCATCCTGGGTGGAACTGGTATGAAGCCAGCGTGGGCTGGGAACCACCATTGTAAGGCTCAAACAGTTCCCAGCAAGCAGCACTCCCCTCAGTCTCCATGTTACACTCCCCATTCCCAGCCAGTGTAACTTTCCTTTCTCAGAACAAATTACTGGGTCCCATTCCTGCGTACAGAGCTTTGATCACTTGGGCCAGCAGAGTCTGGGAGCGGGGGCAGCTGCTGTCCATAGCAGAACTGAGGGGAGCCAGCTGATGATCTGAGCACAGGCCTGCAAGTCCACATTCAGGACAATTACAAAGTCCCAAATTGACGTTGGATGTTGGATCTGAATACGCAGACCCTGTGTTGGCATGTGCCAATGGGCACATGTGTGAGCAACTGGGCATCTGTGAGCACCAACAGGAGAGGTGCACAGCTACGCAAATGGCATGCACAAATGCACTGCCAGCTAATCTGGAGGTGTAACAGATGCAGTTGCACATTGAGTAGGCAGAGCTGTTTTAGGCAGAGCTGTTGAAAATCCAGCCTGCGTCTTCACCCCTTGCCTTTGGAGAGTGGTGAGAAGGTTTGGGCTGTTTGTGACAGGATCCACTTGCTGCCAGCCCCCTTAGGGCAGGGGAGGCCCAGGACCCACATGCTGGTGCTCCTGGATCAGGTATCTGGAGCGTCACACTTTGTGCCTTACCAACTTGCAGCAACGTCTGCCCCCCCTGATTTTTGTTCATTTCACCCAAACCTGTCACCAGGGCTGGAGCACCCACGGAAAAAAAATAGGGGTGCTTAGCACCCTCCGGAAGCCCCCCCCCCAGTTAGCGCCACCCCCTCCTCTCAGCACCTCCTGCTCCCCCCCAGTGCCTCCCACCCACCGCGATCAGCTGTTCCGCAGTATGCGGGAGGTGTGGGGGGCAGGGGGCAGAGCGAGGGCAAGGGAGGAATTGGTGGGAAGAGGCAGGATGGGGTGGGGGCAGGAAGAGACAAGGTGGGGTGGAGTGGGGGCAGAGCAGGGGTGGGAAGAGGTGAAGTTTGAGGGAAAGGATGGAGTGTGGGTTCGAGCACCCCCAGGCAACTAAGAAAGACCGAGCCTATGGCCAGTGTGCATGCAATCAGAGTCTGTGAAATCTTGCGTGCTGATGGGTTAGTGGGGTCAGTGATCCTGATTTACAGGTAGCCATTGACCTGCAGGACAAAGCGTATCTTGGGGACACCCCTGCACTCCAAATTCCAGCCCAGCACTTCACACGCCCAAAGAAGAGACTGCCAGGAAAGTGCTAGTTTCACGCTGCTGGGACAGGCCTTAGGGAGTGAAGTCAGCACTCTTGGCTCCCCCTGCAGGATCCCGGCCGAGTCTCAGCTTTCGGTAATCTGGGCCATAGCAGTGCACAATGTGCCCATACTGCCCATCTTCACCGGCGACTTGAGCAGTATGAACATGGAAATGGCGAGCAAGGAGCAGTCTTTGGCTGATTTCTGCGGAAGGACTCAGATGGAGGATGGTAAAACAGGGAACCCCAGGCAGCCTTAGGAGAAAGTGTAACCAATAAATAATAATATCAAATGGATCCTTTGGGTGAAATCCTGGCCCCACTGAAGTCAACGGGAACCACTGACTCCCAAGATATCACCCTTTCCACGACACAGAACCTTGCTAGCTTCTCTTAATTCGCCTCTTATCAGCTGCCTGTTTATATCGGTGAGCGAAAGTGGATCGACGGGATTTAAAAGAAAGGAAGGTCAGAGCCTTCCTGGGGATTCGTCCTGGGTTAGTTTGGAAAATCAGCTGACCATTAATTATTTAGAAGACTTCACAGTACATGTTGCAGGGTACATTGTGTAAAGGTCTTAGAAAGATGAGGCACCATTTTAGATCTGTGCCAATGAGTTTGGGTTGAGAGGTGGGAGCATGACGGACTTTATGAGTGTTATGAGTGTGAGTGATGGGGTGAGCAAAATAGCCAAGTGTGAATTAGAAGGACTTGCCTGTATACACACTGCAATTCGTCCAGAGATCTTGCAGCTCCTTACAAAGTAGATTGGTGTCATTATCCCCATTTTACGGATGGTGAAACCGAGGCACAGGAAAGTGAAACCGACTTGCTCAAGGTCACCCAGTAGGCCAATGGTAGAATTATGAATAGAACCCAGTTCTTCTGAGTTCTGCTGCCCTGATCTCAGTGGTAAACAATGCTGCTGCCTTATTGTTCCCAGCCATCCGCTCCCTATTATTGCAGGTGCCGTTATATGTGAGCAGCTAGAGCTTGTTGTTACTGGTGAACTGAACCAAAGACCCATTTGGTTACTGTGTTGGGCAGGTATAAGTAGAAGCAAACATTAGGTTTATGTATTTTTATATTTTATTTTAATTTATGGTCCATGGGCTTCTGATAAATTAGCAATATGACCCTTCCTCTTCTAAAGAATGAGCACCCTGCTCTGAATTATGGGTCAGCTCCAGATATATTTAATTAGTATAATTAAGGAGGAAGCACAATCTTCTAAGGTTAGATAATGGGACGGAGACGTAGGACACCAGGGTTCTAGTCCCAGCTATATCAACGAATTGGCCAATGGTTTAGGGCAAGTCACTTTTCATCTCCATGCCTCAGTTTCCCCATCTGTAGCATGGGAATAACATTCACCTGTCTCACAAAGGGGCTGTGAGGCTTTATTGATTAGAGCTTGGGAAACACTTGGAGTTTCTCAGCGGGCTGAGTTTTATAATCTATCATGCCTGTTTTAATGCACTCAGTGATCGGGACAAACAGGTGATTTGATGGGATGTTTGCACCTTGTCCCTTGTGGTTGATCTACCTCTGTATGTAGGTACTCACATTTTAATTTGGCAGAGCTGTTTGCAATGGCGGCCGATCTGGCGAAAAGTTTGACGGGGAGTGCTGCTTTTACGCGTCGGACTAAGGGGATGGTCACCCGGGGACGCTTCACAGGAACCACCCTGGGGACAGGAGAGACCCGGCCTCGATACTCGAAAAGCCTGTGTGTCAAAACAGGTTACAGTTTCAAACAGTGGAATGGAAGCCGCACTTTCAGCAGGAGACAGAGATAGGCCAGCAATAGCCACAAAGGGGAATGATACATAATCATGCCACTAGAGGTTGCTGCCGCTACACACAAAACCAACTGTCGCTGCATGACACCATGAGTAGTGAGACCAGGTGTGGGAGGTGGTATCTTTTATTGGACAGACTTGTGTTGGTGAGAGAGAGAGACAAGCTTTTGAGCTAATGCAGAACTCTTCTTGTCTCTCTCACCCACAGAAGCTGGTCCAATAGAAGATATTACCTCACCCACCTGGTCTCTCTAGTACCGTGGGATGAACATGGCTACACCACCACTGCAAACACCCTGGTTAGGGACAGAAAGGAGCCAGGACTCTGTACAAGTTTCAGCCCTTTTGCTGGCCGTGTCTCCGCATGCCGAGATCACTCTCGCTAACTGCGGTGCCTGTTATTTAATGTGTTTTTTAACCTGCCCGTGAAGGTTTTTATTCGCAGAAATAATCGCGGGGATCGGGACCCTGTCAGGGCTGGGGTGCATTTACAGGGGAAGGACTTTTGGTTCTTCTTCTTCCTTCCATTCTTCCTCTTCTACTTCCTTTGCATTCCCTCTCCCCTTCCCGCAACCTCCCAGCCATCCCTGTTTATACTCTGTGTCGCAGGGAGCCAGCAGGACAGAAGGGACAAGGGACCTTTGAGATTGTCCCTGGCACGGCCTGGCCTCTGCCATTGTGAGATTTGACACGAACAGAGGAGACACCGTGACACTTATCAAGGCTACGTCCGGACACGTGGATGCCCTGTTCCCTCCTCAATGCCTCCAAACCATTCCCCTCTGGCCAAATGGCATCTTTTCAACATGAGTAGCCACTAGGTTCAGCAGGGCTGAGCAGGCCAAGGATAACAGGAATCCCCAAGGCCTAGTGGGGGAATGGCCAGCGGAGAGGCAGTGTGAGGGGGATGGGGAAGGCAGGTAGCAGAGGAAGGCTGGACTGCAGCACAGGCATAGCCCAGAGCCCACTATATAGAAATGCTGCCTCCTTACTCAGCAGATCTGTTTAGGACTCCCAGCTGCTTCCTTTACTGACGCAAATAGGTGTTTGTGCCTTGGTCTCCCTGCAGAACCAATGCAGCTCCAGGAGAGCAAGCTGGAGTCTGCCCTGCTCTGTGCGGTGTTGGGCAAAAGTGTTTGTTAATTTCTGATCCTGGAATGTTTATTCCTGAGAGGGGGATCAGCTCCACGGCTGAGGGAGAAACTCCCCTCGTGCCCGTGCACACAGACAGCACAAGGCCTAGGCGCCACTGATGGTGAACATTACGCACCTTCCTGGAAATCACAGAGAGTAACAGAGGGATCCAAAAAAGCAAAGGCCCAGTCTCAGCTCGGCTTCTTTTACAGTGCCGCTGAAGGGCTCCTAAGTGGTTCCTAGGCCTTGTGCTGTCTCTGCACAGGGGGGAACATCACCCCAGGGTTGCCATTTAGAAAACCACACCTCGCACCTGTCTGCTGAGCAGCTTTGTGCTCCAAGACACAGCGAGCCTGATCCCGTGAGGAACTGAAGACAGGAATAAAGGCAGTGGAAGTTGCGGGGGCACTCACGGCCGTGCAGCAGTCCCTGTCTGAGGACAGCAGCACATTAAAAGCTACAGACCTGAAACAGGGACATATTTTGGTCTGTTTGTCCCTCCCTCACTGATTTCCAGAGTGGAGTGTGATATTCACCCCCTTTACACCTTACCACCCCCCACCCAGCTCAGAATCATCTAGCTTAGCCTGGTCTGGGACGGAAACATGGAGGTGGCTCCTTCTCTCATCTCTTCCCTGCTCCTTCTGCTTATCCAGCATGGCCACCTCCCAATCACACCCCACTTGGTGCTGCTCCTGTCTCCTGTACCTCCCCGGCTGGTTCCAGGCCTCATCTGAAAACTCCTCTTTTCTCCCACTGCCTTGCCTTTGCAAAGTCTCTCTCCCCCAGCTCTGCTGTGCTTTAGTCTACTCTGCACAGCGTATGGGCTGCAGCTCATGGAGAAGCATACACCGAAGACAGCACTGCTAATGTATTGCTCCTGCGCTCACCTGTCGTAGAAGTCATCTCTGTAGTAGTCATAGTCAAAGTCGTATCCACTGTAGAGACAAGAAGATGGAAAGTTCTGATTAATTCGCATTGTTACCATCACTATTGTAATTAATCTGCTCCTGCTGCAAATGAAGCATTTTATGTTGTTAAAAATCCCAGTCCTTTAGCTCAGGGGTCTCCAAACTTTATGAGACGAGGGCAATATTAGATTCTTGAAAGGGCTTCATGGGCTGAAAAGTGACTGTGAAAAAGATTAAATATATGCAAATTGTAAAAAAACTAACACTACTATGTCAGTGTTGCATTAAATTCTAAATCAGGTACAAAAGTAGCTGTATAATCAGTGCAGGTCCTGTGACATCACACAAAATATTTGTCAATACATTAAAAATCATTTCACATTATTTTTAAATTTTATTTCCAGCTTCTTTACTCTATTTATTGGAGAGGTAACTAAACATCTGGCTTGTATTTTTACTCTAAGGCAGGGTCCGTGCCTGCTCGGCTGCAGCAGCGACTCTCCCTTAAGTTGGCTCCCCTTTTTGGGGGACACTGGCTCCTGGGGGCACTCACCCCTCCTCACAGCTCAGCTGAGCTGCTCTCACGTGCAAGCTGCTGTTGGCGACTCCTCCCCCTGCCTGCTCAGCTGCAGCAGACTTCGCCTGCTCGCTTCTCCCCTGTTGGTTGTGGAGCTGGACAAATTGAAGCCGCGGGCCGGATCTGGCCCTCGGGCTGTAGTTTGGAGACCCCTGCTTTAGCTTCATCCTATTCTAGAGACGTGTTTTACAAGCGTGAATGTAACCAATCATCTGTCACAGTGGGCCAGTTCTGGAGCACAGGACCTACCAGACTGGATCAGACTGGGCTCCATAAAGCCCAGTATCTTGGCTCTGACAGTGACCAGCACCCATTGCTTCATATAAAGGTTTAAGAATCCCATAATAGGTGGAATAATCTATACCCATGAAGGTCTCCTCCTAATCCCTACCAGTTAGATTGGGTTAAAGCCTGAAATGTGGTGTTTTTATCCTTTCCAGAGCTGTTTGTCTGCATTCACTGTTATAAATCTGGGCATTCATGCTAACAAATAGCCATCTCATTGAGTTATTTGCCTCAGCATCATCATGTGGCAGTGAGTTCCACAGGCTAATGATGTATTGCGTATTTCCTTTCATCAGTTTCAAATTTGCCACTTTTCAGTTTCACTGAAGGTCCTGTTGTTCTTGTGAAACAGAGAGAGCAGAAGTTCCCAATCTGTCTGCTCTGTCCTCTTCATTATTCTGTTCCGGGGTGGCCAACCTGTGGCTCCAGAGCCGCATGTAACTCTTCAGAAGTTAATATGCTGCTCCTTGTATAGGCACCGACTCTGGGGCTGGAGCTACAGGCACCCACTTTCCAATGTGCCAGGGGGTGCTCACTGCTCAACCCCTGGCTCTGTCACAGGCCTTGCCCCCACTCCACTCCTTCCCGCCCCTTCCCCTGAGCCTGCCGTACCCTCGCTCCTCTCTCCTCCCGCCCCAGAGCCTCCTGCAGGAAACAGCTGATTGGGAGGTGCGGCAAGGGATGGGGAGCTGCTGATTGGCAGGGCTGCCGGTATGTGGGAGGTGCTGGGAGTAGGGTGAGGGAGCTGATGGGAGGCTGCCGACGTATTACTGTGGCTCTTTGGCAACGTACATTGGTAGATTCTGACTCCTTCTCAGGCTCAGGTTGGCCACCCCATTCTATATACTTCTATCATGATGCCTCTGACTCCTCTCCTGTCAGGTAAACAATCCCTGGCTTTTCACTCCCTGCGAATGAGCTTTGAGGGACTGAGTCTGCCCTCACTTACATGTGTAAGTCAGAAGTGACGCTATTACAGTCATTGGAGTTACCCCAGTATAAAACTGGTGCAAGTGAGCTCTGAATCCGGTTGAGCATTTGCTGGTGGGTTGAGTTCTCCCAGCTCAGAAGGAGCTGGGTCAGCCCAGCCTGGTCTGGGAAAGAAATATGTAGGTTCTGCCGTCTGCTTATCGAGCCTCTCTGTCTCCTCAGCTGGTGTAACAGCCTCCTTCTGCACAGCCCCTTCCTTCTAGGGCTGGCTCCAAGAAACCCCCTTAGGAGCTTGTACCAATTTCCCACTGGCTTAGTGTTTATTCTCCCCCTCTGCATCTGCTGCTCTGTGCAGACCTCCCTGCTCTTCGGCCTAGGAGGTTATGGACCCTCTCCCAAGCAGCTCCAGGGGCCCAGGCATCTCTCTCTACGCCTGCACTTTACTGCACCGCTGCCCTTTGTCATGTTTAGCCTTAACATGGATCAATTTCAATTTCCTTCCTCAGCCTTTGTCCCTGCTCGTTTAATACGTATAATGCTTATTATTGAGGACATGCCGTCCTGCTCCAGCACCCTCATTGCATCTGCTCCTGATACCTTTATAAATGATATTGACCTTTTCTCTGATAATCCTCCTCTTTGCTTTCTCCAGCAGCATTGGCTGGGAGCTACAGCTCCTTAAAGCCAAGACCCACTTCTAACTGTGTCTTTCCTCCCCACACCATGGGAAATGCGCGGCTGGCAGTTTCCCATGCCAGGCAGCCCATCTGCTTAGTTTCTGCATAGCAAGAAGTCAGTTCCCCTCAGAGAAAACACCCCTCACACACATACACATGAGCACATCTGCACTTGGGAAGAAGGATGAAAGTGGCTGGCTGCCCATAGTAGGTAAGTAGGTCAGAGTTGGGAGGGTGATCTGTACATGGGAGGAGGGAGGCTGGGGAGCTGAATGCACTGGACAGGATGCTTGTCTGCTGTGGTGTGTCCTCGCAGCACAACAACCGGCCTGTGCACTCCAGCGAGGACTCACTGCATAAGTGTTCGTGCCAAAGTATCCATGCACTCTGTGCCTACACGACTGATGCCTGAGCGTTGTCTGAACAGCGTGTGCAGGTTGGGGCGTGGCCTGTATGGAAAAGCGAATGTGCACTTTTACATCCGCACTTGGAAAATATAAGTGCTTTAGCTAGAGCATGAGGCTGGGTAAAGTGAGAGCCAATTGGAACATTCATCCCACGTTCAGAATCAGCCCAAGTTCTATCAGAAATTCAAAGCATGGTTAATTTGTTTTCTTTGCAACATAGCTCTGCAATTCCTGGTTCGAACCGTGATCAGAAATACTCCCTGTTCTCAGTGGTACCCATCTCAGATGGACACTAGTCTATTTTCAGGGCTGAGTTAAGGCATAACATGTCTAGCCCTGTGTCTAAGGCCCCAGCTTCTGGAGTCATGGGATTACATCAAAATTTTAGCTCCACTTAAAACAGTAAGTTTCTAGCCCTCTTTGTGCTGAATAAAAGCTTGAAAATGTAACCTGAGTGTATCTGATGCAATGATGTCCCCCTGAGTCTGCAGGCAGCCTAACACAAAAGCACTGTGAGGTGTGAACTACTCCCTACTTTGAGAGACCCTGTCAACATGACCCTTACAAAGAACACTGTGTGTGACAGGGGAAGAAAAGTCCTGCAGTCCCACTCCTACCCAAGCAGATTTACTCCAGCTGCGACGCAAAGTCAGCTAATCTTTGGGGGAGAAAGGGAGGCCCCATGGCACTGCCTCTCTGGGACAGGACCTTGGGGAATCCTGTGTGGTGGTGTGAGGAGGGACCCAGGTTACCTTTATCTGGCCTTGTCTGTCCTAAGATTTCCAGCCCTCCTTCTAAACTGCAGAGGTTTGGAGAACCACCTGAACTTCTGGATGCTTATCTGAAAACTTCCTTTCAAAATATTTTTCCCCTAGTTCCAGCAAGAGTTTGTGGACTAAGTTAGTTCTAGAGCTGGTCTATACTAGCTTGACCCGGCTATATAAAAAGATGTAAAAAATCCACACTTCAAGCAATGTAGTTAAGCTGACCTAAGTCCCTGTATAGACAATGCTAGGTCAAGAAGAATTCTTCCATCGACCTAGCTACCACCTCTCAGAGAGATGGTTTAATTACACAGATGGGAGAGCCTCTCCTATTGGCGTGCAGGGTGTCTTCTGTAGCGTTTCAGTTGTAGACGAGCCCTAGTGTTAGCGAAGGGAAACAGAGGAAAGAGTCCTGGATCTCGTTGCCGGTTGGCCCTGGTTACACTCCTGCACTCACATGCTTCAACATCTCTCCCTACCATCAAATCCCGCTTGTTTCTGCAGGACCCAGGCCTCCCTGCTGGGCTCATTGAGAGAGTAAATAAGCATGAGGCTTGTGAAACAGGAAAGCAATAGGATTTGGCAGTCTGTCACGCACTGGAACCATATGGACACAGGCTGGTATTATCCAAGGAGCCTAAGGGAGTTAGATACCCAGCCCCTTTTGAATTCCAAAAGGATCTGAACACTTCCTTCCTGTATTTTTCATGTATCAAGCTATTCCCAGAGGAACAAGCCAGGCACTGAGGGCTAGATTCCCAGCTGGGGTAAACTGGCCTAGTACCTTTGACATCACTAGAGCTGCTCCTATTTACTCCCACTGGAAAGATGAGCAAGAGGATGTTTAATACACTGCTTCTCCTGCCGGGATACCGGCCATGATCATCAGACCAAAATGTGCTGCATTCTTAGGCCTGAATTTTGAACAAGATGTGGTGGTTTGCTTGGCCAGAGAGAGTGAAAACGAGAGAGAGAATATAGCATGTGCACAGAAGAGGTGTAAATATTACATTTCTTGCCTTTAGTACGCCCTGGAGACTCGATAACATTCTCTCCACGCTGCAGCTGTTTTTCACAAGGCAGGGGAAACCCATAAGAAGGGCAGAAGACTTTCAAAGCACTTCAGAGACAGTGACTGGTTTGCTCAAGCCGGATATCCCGGCATGCCAACGTCCATGGCACAGCAAGGAAAATGCAGCTGCTGAATGTACTAGGATCATCCAGATAAAACACGTCCAGGTAAAATGCAGCTGCTGCCGAATGTAACAGGTGCACATTCTGCAGATTAACACGTTCATCCACAGAGAAAGCAGTGATGATGCTGTTGACTAACTGTAGCAGATTCCCTTGAAGTAGGGAGAGGTGAACCAGGCTGGATAAAATAAAAAATTATTCTGGCAGAGGTTCATTCATCTGTGCTCCCAGCATTCTCTTGTGTCTCCAAACAACACTTTGGGCTGTCACACAGGAGGCCCAGCGTCTGTCTTGGGGGCACCTGGAGAACTCCTCTGTTTGTGGGGGCTGGCGGTGCCATGGGGTTTGTGGTTCAGGGAAGGTTTGGGAAACAGACTGCCGTCAATGGGGCAGTGCTCACTGGGGTTTCAGATTCTGCTCTCCGAGATGGAAGGTTTCATAGAATCGTAGGACTGGAAGGGACCTCAAGAGGTCATCTAGTTCAGTTCCTGGCACTCATAGTAGGACTATTATCTAGACCAGACCTGCACAACATACGGCCCAGGGGCCATATGCGGCCTGCACGGGCTCACTGTGCGGTCCTCGGGGAGTGAGTAGGGGTGGGGCAAGCCAAGCGGTGAGGTGGGGAGAAGCGGATGGGGACGGGCGAGGGCGGGGCTTTTCGGCCCTCAGCTGTTTTTTTGCAGTAATATGGCCCTCGCTGCTTTCCGAGTTGTGCAGGCCTGATCTAGACCATCCCTGACAGGGGTTTTTAGTACCTTTAGTTACTAATCGCGTCCTTGAAGCTCTCTCTGAATTAGCATTCCTCTAAGGTGCTCATTCTGTGGTTGGAACCAGGCGGATGGAACTAAGGATCCTATGGGTTGCACATATGCACAGGGGCCATCCAGGTAGATCTGATTGTAGGACCAGAGCCTATTTTGTTGATGGGCCTAATCAAGTCTCCTCCCAATGAGGGGAACAGCTAGGGAGACAGTTCCTGTGCTTAAAATATCATCATTTCTACATATGTACTAGTGAGTGGGCAGGAGCCTTCCCTATGTTAAATGGTTACCATTCAGACCCAGATTTTCACTTGGGGATGCTGCATAAAATACCTGTTGCTCCTTTTTCTTTAATCAGAGTCCATCCCCTGAGGGATCAGTGGTCCCGACTAATGACTTAGAATGCAACGCAGTGTAACTTGACAATGCATTATTCATTCAAGGGAAATAATCTGTGTAATCTGTGGAGCCAAGGTCGGAAGCCAGGCACTACACAAACATACCTCACCATTCTTCTCTGAAAGGAGACAATGTTGTCTCTCCTGGGTAGCTAACATTATTGTTATACTAACTAACCCATCCAAACAGAAGTCTTTATAAAACCCTGACTTGCCCAGTATGCAGTGAGTCAGGGGCAGAATGAGCAAAGGTGGTTTGATGTTTTAACGAATACACTATACTGTTTCCATAGTGTTTTCTTTCTTTCTTTCTTTCTTTCTTTCTTTCTTTCTTTCTTTCTTTCTTTCTTTCTTTCATCTTTTTCATCCATCCTACCATGCTCATCCCTGTGGCTTTGGAGTGCCTATATGACTCATTCTCAGAATCAGAATTGTGTATTTTTGGATAATCTCTGTCTAAAACATTTATGGATCCATCTTAGCACAGCCAGCTGGAAGGAAGGGTTGTCTTTTCCAATGCCAAAGACAACACATTTGTAAAGACTTATGTCTATCGTAGAATTGTTAGACCAGTAAATTGGTGGTTTAAGTGGTCTGTGCTAAAAGTTGTTTTCAGTGATGAAGACCTCACAGTTTCATTTTGGGTATTAGAGCTGGAAGGGCAGATGTGGAAACCCTCCCATTTTGATGGTGGAAATATTTATTAGCACAATTTTGCACCTCATTATTTACGAGTACACTTGATGTTTTGATATTTACATACCTGATTTGTAGGTGCAGTCAAGTACATTGACAGGTATAAATAAGTGGGAACACAAAAGGAGAAGCTGGATAAAGACTGGGCTGGAAACCAGATCATTATTCTCTCAGTTGTTGAGAGTCAAACTTGAGGGTAGGGTGGGGATCTGGTCTGGTCTCAACATGGGTAAATGCCATTTTCAACACTTGCCAACCGTGACCCAGCAACCAATGGAAGGAAACTGGGCTAGTCCAGAGATTTTTGTGTGGCTCACCTGGTGTTTACTCTCCTGGAATCCCATTTTAACCCTGTGATCAGAACTGGAGATGAAGCAGCATCCTGAGTGCTAATGGCCCTTGAGTAGTTCAAACAACGGTACAAATGCTGGAGATGGGAGAGACTGTATTTGTGCCTCACAGGATCATCTGCTATCACACATGCTGCCAATAGGCAGGTACCTAAATCCCACCCTAAAGCTGCATAGACTTCATGCGGGCTCTGTGAATTCTGCCCCAATAGGGAGGTTTGTAACGTAAATGAGGAAATAGATGGACCTTCCTCAATGGCAACCTGGCTATGAATCTTGACTCTGGTAATTTAACAACTGAAAATTGGCTTAACTTGCAGCGAAGGAGCCTGATCTTGTGAGCTGTTTGGCACCTTATAGCAGGGGTGGGCAAACTTTTGGGCCTGAGGGTCACATTGCGGTTGCAAAACTATATGGAGGGCTGGGTAGGGAAGGCTGTCCCTTCCCAAACAGCCTGGCCCCACCCCACATATGACCCCCGCCCACTTCCCACCTCCTGACTGTCCTCCTCAGAACCCCCAACCCATCCAACCCTCCCCTCCTTATCCCGACAGCTCCCTCCAGAGACCTCCCCATCCCAACCACCCCCTCGGAACCCCACCCCATGTGTAAGTCCCCTGCTCCTTGTCCCCCTGACTGCCTCTCCTGAGACCCTCCACCCTAACTGCCTCCCCAGGACCCCAATTCCTACCCAACCCCCCTGCTCCCTGTCCCCTGACTGCCCCAACCCCTATCCACAACCCCACCCCTGACAGACCCCCGGGACTCCCATGCCCTATCCAACTGCTCCCTGCTCCCTGTCTCCTGATTGCCCCCCGGGACTCTCTGCCCCTTATCCAACCCCCCGATTCCCTTACCATGCTGCTCAGAGCACTGTGTCTGGCAGCCATGCCACTCGACCAGAGCTAGACACGCTGCACCGCAGGAGCTTGCAGCCCCTCCCCCTAGAGCGCTGCCTGCACGGTGGCATGGCTGCAGGGGAGAGCGGACAATAGGGGAGGGGTTGGGGGAGCGCCCCTCCTCCCCCTCGGCCAGGAGCTCAAGGGCTGGGCAGGACAGTCCAGATGTGGCCCGCGGGCCATAGTTTGCTCACCCCTGCCTTATATCATCATGCTCTCATTAGCTCAGCTAACAGAGAATTCAAACCCCTTATTTGCTGATGTGCAGATGTCCCCATCAGCTCATTGCTAACACTCTTAGCAGAGGCTCAAAGGTATTTAGGCACCTAGCTTCCATGGGCATTAGGCACCAAATTCCTTAGAAGAACTGGGCTTTAGGTACCTCCTGAGAGATGTGAGAACATGGGCCTGGGTACCTTAACCAGAATCTCAGGAGACTGATCTCAGTGCATCTAACATATATTTTTCAATCTAACTGCACCAATTAAAAGAAAGTGTTGTCTTGTGCCCTAGATTGAGCTGTTTAGCTGTAAGTTGTGCACTCAGTAATTTCACAGCTCATGATTCCCTTTATGTTGAGGGATAATTGTTGCAATTTTCCAATCAGTAGGCAACAAAGAGGGTTATATAGGCTTTAAAAAGTTATACATACGCTGTTTAGGAGAGAGAGAGAGAGCCAGCAACATTCTGGAATGCTCTGATAGGCTTAGTCTCAGGTCCAATTACTTTTTTCTGCTTTAAATCGCTAAATAACCTGTTTATTATTTATGAGCCACACAGGTTCATGGCAAATTAAAAGGGACTGAGGAGAGAATCTTTTTAGCCTTGTGGGTTCATTTTACACCTGCAAAACTCATGCTATCTTTTTCTGAGAATGTAACTGCCCTGCAGGTGTGAACCTGAGTGGTTGCACCGTTAGTGACCTGTCTGAGAGCACACTGCAGGCAGTGAGATGCTGTGCTGATTTATTCCTTGTATTAATTGTTGTAGTGTCATAATTATTCCAGTCATAGAGAAAGTATCAGCTGAAGATAGTTTGGTAGTCTTGAGTTGATTTCGCAGCTGAGCTCCCAGAACAATCTCTGGGAATGGGACAGGATGATTTCCTGGGAAAAGTCGGACAGGGCTAGCTGATTTCATTGGCTGCTGACATTCTGTTCCCCTCCATTGATCCATTTCTCAGTGTGCAGTGGCAAGCAATAAACTCGCAAAGACACAAGGATGATTGGGAGTGTCAGGATGAAGGCACAAAAATGCCCTGGGCAATTTTATTTGGATAATCAATGTGTATGTTCCTCAGCAGTTAAAAAACTATTTTCCGCCATTCAGAGCTGTAATCTTTCCCTCTATGCTGAGTTTTATGGCTCTGAAATCACTGTGCTATTACTCCTTAACTCCCTCTCACACCCATTCCTACCCGCCCAGTCTGACTTGCTGGAATTTCATTTCCTTTCCATTCCGGGGGACAAACAGAACAAACCACAGACTTTAATGGCATCTGCCCCATAACTGTCTGCAACAGTTTATAATCCTGTGGCAGACAATCTGATGCCATCATAGATCATATTGTCAGTGAATCTTCCTGTGGGTAAAGGCACAGTATGCAAAATGCAGAGCATTACTAGAATGGCTTCACTACTGAGTTTAGATGCTAACTACTGAGCTCTGAACTTAGAAAGGTCTCATCAGAAGCTATTCTCAGAGAGGTGCCTCAGACATGCCCACCATTACTGAGAGTGGGTGGGTTCTTTCCAGGATCTATAGTACTGATGAATGATCTTGGATTGATAGGCCTGGAGCCTGAAGTCTTCTATAGCAAGGGAAGTGGCAGCGTAAACATCTTTCAAAGTAACTTTCTGATGTGATTCAGCTTTGGCATGGAGGTATCATCTCTAGACACTGCCTGACTCAGGGGTGGATGAAGATAGCGTCCATGGGAGCTCAAGACAACAGTACAAAACTGTCTGTCTTCGGACAGGAGGGCTTGGAAGGAAACAATCAAGTAGCCCATCTAGTAGGGTTAGGGAGAAAGTGAATTGAGAGAAAGTTGCTGTCCAGGGTTGGTAACAGGGAGGAAGAATCCATTGGGAGGAAGCTAGGGAAGGAAGATGTACGTGTCCAGTAGGAGACTGATCCATCTTTGGGATGCAGGCTGGGATTCCTGAAGGTTTGGTTAGCGTGGTCCCCATGTAGCGACATGTTACCAGAAGGGAGGTGCCTCCCATTTCTGGACACAATTAGTGCCACTGTTGAACTGCCGGGGTGAGTACGAGCACATGTGCCGTCACCTACTGCACCTGACTGCGGGCACAAAGAGATTAATCGGAGATTTGAACCCTGGCTTGTAACTTGGCTTTCTGAAAGCTTGGCCCCTTACATCCACTTCAGATACCTCTCACTATTTCCCTGGGGAGGGAAGGAACAAAGACGGCTGGAGGTAACAATAACAAAAGAGCTGCAAGCCAGACCATATCTGCCATTTAACCTCACTAGCCAGGGCACATTGCCAGCAATATTGATGTATCTTAAATACACAGGGTCAATGGCAAAACTCCCATCAACTTCAGTGGGGCCAGGATTTTACCTCAGAGTAACCAGCATCTCCAAACACCAAGAGAGAAATATCTCTTCGGGCCCTTTCCCCATCCCCTCGGCGACCAGAGAAGCAATCTGTTTCCCTCTGAGCCGCCTGTTAGCAAACTGGCTCCGATCTTCCCCCTCTTCTGTTCCCCTCTTAGGCATTTCTCTTAATTTTGGCAAGTTCATTATTTCAGGGTATTTCTTAGTGTCCTAAATCAGAGGCTCCAAGCTCAGAAGAAAGTCATTGCCCACCACTGTTTCACGTAATTAAAAATAACAAATAAACGCCTGCCCTACTTTAACAGCCACCAAGTAATAAAACTCAAATCCCCAAAGCAGCATCATTCTGTCGTCCTCTCTCCCAACAATTACAGAGCAGTGGGATGCCCGCCAGGGAAATATCAATAAAATGCAGCTACAGGAAGAAAAAGAAGCCAGTTTACACTGGGTTAAATTCCTGCTAGGGCAGAGAGGCAGCAGAAGTCCCATATACTGCATTTAGTTCACCATAACCAGAGAGTTATGTTTTCTTCCTCATTTTTCCATTTCTCCTTTTCTTTGCTCTTCTGTTTTGTTCCAGTTCCCTGTTTCAGCCTCTCCCTGTATCTTAATTTCCTTTCTTTCCATTCTCTCTCCAGCGCCTGCATTTTCCTTTTCATGAACCTCTTGTTTTCCCTTCATCACCCCCCACTTTTTTCCCCATGGGGAAAACAACACTATTCTCTCCTAGTTTCCCTTTCTAAAAAAAATCCCACCACAACCATGTCTCCTTTCCTTGTTATCAGCAGGTGTTACCAACACCAAGTGGTCAAAAATCACGAATCAAACCCCATAACATCACGACTGGCATAAAAATCATGAGATTTTATAAAAACCCAACACATTTTGGGGTTCCTTTTATTACGCTTCTGGTTTCTGAGTCTTCCCTTGGGTCACATTTTAAGGTTTTTTCCTGGCAACCAGAAATCTACTGTATTTTCAAATGAAAACTGAGTTTCTCTCATATTTACAGGGGCAGAGGTTTAAGAAAACCATCCCTAGTAATGAGACTCATGATAGAATCTGGAGAGCTGGCAGTGCTGCCTCATTCCAATTCACCCAGCACTCCTGCCGCAGGCCCTGCCCCATGTCCCATGGGTCCTCCCAGAGTCCTGTTCTCTAGCCTCCCTGTCTTTCCATAGCTCTCTCCTCATTTGCTCTCCTTGCATTTTTTCTTCCTTCCCCCGGCTCCTCCATTCTGCCTTCTCGTTCCCTGCTCTCTCCTGGTTCCCCATGTGTCAGGGTCCCCGGCACTGTTTGCCCAGACCCCTCACTCTCTTCTCTTTCCCCACTCTATCTCCTTCCCTCCCTCTCCCCATCATTATTTCTTTCACCCTCTCCTCAAGGTCTTCCCCACCAAATTTCCCTCGGTAACACCCCTGCCTCACAGTCTCCCACTCTGAAATCCTCCCTGTCTCTCCATTTCCCCCACATCTCCCCCCAACAAAGCCCCCTCCACTGTTTAAGGCCTTCCTGTTCACCCCCCCACCCCGTCTCTCATTCTTCCTCATCCTCATCTCAAGGGAAGAAGAGGAAGAGGACCTGTGGCTGGGTGACTGGCTGGCAGTGGGGTTCTCCCTGGCTGTGTCCATCTCATCCACTCTTAGCTGCCAGGGTTGGGCAGGGGGACAGAGCGGCCCGCAGAGGCAGGGTGCTGCCTCCTTCCTGCCTGCACCTGTTTGGCTTGACAGAGCCGAGCCTAGGATACTCAGAGTTGCTGAAGGGAGCCTGACCCACAAGTGCCATTAAAGTCGGTGAAAGCTGGGCCAAGATAAAAGCCCTGGGACAACCACTTGGCAGAACAATGACTTGTTTCCCTTTCATCTCCAGATGGGGCTTTTCAAGGTGCAGAAGCAGGGCTGAAAAGCTGCTGCTGAAAAGAACACGGAGATTTGCTTAAAGCAATTATGCGACTTGAAAGCAAGTTGCTGGGGGAGGCCGGGGAGGGAAGGTTCATTAACATGAGAGCTGGGTATCAAAAGCGAGTGAAGCTTTATGGATGCAGCAGTGCGGGATGGAAACCTTTGAATTTGCCAGCTGTTTTCTTTTGACTCATACCGTGTCAAAGCTGAATAGATCATTTATTCCCTCCCTCTGGGGGCCTGGTGAAGACTCCCATAAAGCCGCTGCTTCCCCCTCGTATCATCTGACCAGACATAAGCTTTGCCAGCAAGCATCCTTGTCCCACCCTCCCTTGTGCTCGCTGTAGCCTACCATGGAGGTTGGGCTGCTTCTGGTACAAGCTTCGTGGTGTACTGCAGCAGGAAGGACTGAATGGCAGCATTAGGGCCTGGCACTGAGATTTATGGGAGGAGGAGCTTGGAGAGTCCTGCCATGGAGTCTGACACATCAGTCCTGGTGGGGGTCCCCTGCTGAAAAGCCATCCCCGGCTGTCTCGCTCTGGGGAGGTGACATACTGATGACCTACCTGTACAAGGTGGAGGTTGCTCTCTTCAGCCCTTTGGGTCTGTTGGGTTTAGGTTCTCCAGCCATGTTGATATCTGCAACGAATCAAACCCCTGAATGAGTGTCAGCATATCAAACTCATCTCCCACAGAGCTGGCTCGCTGAGTACATGCCACAGATGCAATCTCCACGTCATATGGTTCAATTACCTGCCCAGACAGACTCCTAGCAGGGAGCTGCTTCTTGTGCTAATCAAACAGTTTTGCTAAGCTGCTTCTGCTTCTGCTGCCTCTACCAGCACTTTGGGACTCCTGCTGGACCTTGTCCACATGTCCAAAGCAGCCGTTCTCTCTACATGCCTCTTTCCCCTTACCTAAAGCAGCTGGCAAACAATCCGTTTCTAATCAGAGAACTCACCGCACACATGCTAATCCTGGCACCTAAAGCCCCTTGCAGCTCATGCCTTTCTAGGATTGGCTTCCAAGGAGAATTCAGTGCTCTCTTTACGAAACACGGCGAATGTGTAAGCCCCTCACTACTGCTGGCTGATAGATGCAATTTATTTCTCTTCCTCCAAGTATAAAATTAACCCTAAAGACAGCACACAAAGGAAAGGTCTGAAGTCCCCTCCGAGGTCTCTTCTGATTAGTCTGTTCTAAAAGCTGCACAAGGTGCAGAAGCATGTCTGCATTCACCCCAATTGATCTCAGAGGCAGGTTTCACTCCAGCGACGGTGAGAATAAAATTTTCTGATCGGCCAAGGAAATCTCGGTCCTGGACCCCCACGCTGAATGAGCCCACTGGACGTGAGAATAGAGAGATATGGCCAATTTCATGATGTCTGCGCAAAGCCTGAGCAAACTGACTTTGGGCACGGACACAAAACTGCACAGAAACAATCCATCAGAAAGGTGACACATTGCACTGGCCTACTTTCCCAGCCTGGGAGTGAGCAACTCTCTTCCGCCTGGCAGAGCTTCCCAGGACCCCCCCAAATTCTTCATGACTTGTACCCACAGGAATCAGTGTGCTGCCAGCCAGTCCCCTCCTTTGAACCAGGGACTGCAGCCAGACAGGTGCTTTTGATCAATGTGTTCATGACTGCAGTGGTGAGGAGATGGCAGGAGGGAGTACGCAGAGAGTGTGTAGCACTCCCAGGAGAGTGGTGCTAGGTTTGCTGGGTTTGATTCACACTGTGTTTCTACTATTATTATAATTGCTTATCTTTATTTCCCTCGCTGCCGAGAGATCCAGTCCTGGGCCAGCACCCCACTGTGCTAGGCGCTGTACAAACACAGGTTTGTACCCCAAAGATTTTACAATTTGCATACAAGACAAGATGGTGGAAGTGAAATTGGCTAAGAGTAGCCTACTCTGAACAATTCCTCCTTTAATTCCCCATGCCGCTTACACATTCAATTCTTGTGGACATTTATTCAGTCATCCCTTCACCAGTCTTAGGCCTCACTCCCAAGAACACGGCTGTTCTTTTAAGTTCCCTGTGGGTATGTCCACACTGCAAAAAAACACCCCTATGGTCATGAGTCACAGAGTCCAGGTCAACTGACTCGGGTTCATGGGCCTAAAAACAGTAGTGTAGACATTCCTACTTGGGCTGGAGCCTGGGCTCCGAGACTCCCCACCTTGCCAGACTTCAGAGCCTGGGTGGGACCCTCCACGCTGCTATTTTTAGCCTCGTAGCGCAAGCCCCACTCAGCTGACCCTGGCTCTGAGATTCGCTGCTCTCTTTGGTTTTGTTCTGCAGTGTAGACATACCCTGTGTGGTGTATGGTAGAGCTTAGGTCTCCCAGGGACTCATCAGGGTACAGCTGAGCCTGGAGACCTAGTCTGTGAATGATGCATAATTCCAAATTTTGTGCAGCTCCATACCTGCCAATTATGCAAATGACTTAAAGGGCTAATCTGGGTATTTGCGAATAATTTACCTATATTCATAAACTTCATCTTATGCTCAACACACCTGCCCTGAGCAATGACGGGGACAGGATGGGGAGCTGCACAACACTCGGCAGCTGTGGCACAATAGGTGGAAGGGTGTGTGGCTGGAGGCCTTGGGGGCAAGTGCTGGACGGTGCCTGGAGGCAGCCTGGGAGGTAGCTGGGTGGGCAGGGGTGGCTGTGGGGGGTGGCTGAATACTAGGACACCTGCAGCGAGTGGTGGGGTAGCGGTGGGTGCTGGACAGGTGGGTGCTGGGCGTCTAGGGGACAGCTCAGTTCTGGGTGGGCGAGTCTGAGGAGGAAGCTGGGGATGGGTGGGAGGCAGCAGAATGAATGAATATGGGGGCATCTGTGGTGCTTGGTGGGGTAGCTGTAGATGCTGGGTAAGTTGGAGCTGGGTGTCAGGTTGGCTGTGGGTGCTGGGTTGGAGAGCCTGGGAGGTAGCTGAGTGGGAGGTAGCTGGGGCATTGCAGACGAGGGTGGGGTGATTTGGAGTACTGGGGTATCTGAACGTGCTGGGTGTGTGGGTGATGGAGTAGATGGGAATAGCAGGGTCACTGGAGTTGCTGGGGTAGCTGTCGGGGTGAACATATGCTGGCTGCCTTCTGAGGAGTGAGAACTGTGGTAGCATTGGGCATGATTGCTGGTGCTTTGTGATGGGGGAGTCAACGCAGCTTGACGGTGGAGTGAGCTTGCCTAGGGCCGGTATTGGGTCCCTTACTTTATACTGCTGTCTCCTCCCACCCCCTTTTTCCTGGTGGTGATCCAGCAGGTGGAAGAACGGAGAGGAGAAGCAGACAGCTCATATGACTTCCCACGGCAAAGCTGGAAGCACGAGGAGCTACTGATCTGTGGGAAGAGGATGGGACTGGCTGCCACATGCATGAGTGTCACTGGAGCAGCCCTGCTGATGCCAGCAAGGTTTGGCAGGAAACTAAATCTTAAAACATTTGTGTCTTTAGACTAATTTTGCATGAAAAGCAGTGAGTTAAATTTCTATTCTTATTTTTTTCCATTATTTCTATAGCGCATAAAAGTGTGCTAGGTACTGTACAGACAAATAAGGGTCCATGGCCCTGCCCTGAGGAACTTACTGCCCAAATACAGAACTTACAGCGACTTGCAAGTAGCTGAATTTCAAGTTAACTTGTACATGTAATCATTTTCAGGAGCTCCGGAGCTAATAAACCCAGAAAAAATGGTCCCGAGGCTAAGTACAAAATATGGCTGCACAAGAACATATGAGGGTCATGGACAGAGAACCAAATGCAAAATGGGGTTATCCATACATGCCTGCCCTAGATCTGCACTCTTGAGAACTTGGAGGGTGGGCATTCTTGCTGACAGGCTCTCACTGGCCAACATTTGTCCAAACCCTTTGTCTGGTGGCCTTCAGGGTGCTCAGTTTTGCCAGACACTCAATTCCTATGGAATCACAGGCCTGGAATACTTCACAGCACTGGGTTTAGAGTCTGGTACCAGGCTCATCTACTCAATCAAGCATTTGTCCAACCTTGGGCTAAGGTTATGGAGGTTTGTTTTGTCTTGTGGGGTGGGGTAGTTAATACGAGGGTCGGTTGGTATTGCAGCACCACTGAGCCTAAGGCAAGCGGATGTTTCATCCATGTGAATGGACACAGAGTGCATTATGAAATAAATTAAAACGAATGGGCCCAAATTTTCAACTGCCTTGTGCCGTCACTTATCTCTGTGCAAAAGCAGGCATGAGACACTACTGAATCAGAGTGGAAGCATTTTATACCCACTGAAACACAATCTATTAGAGAGGGGCTTGAAAGGTGCCAGGGGGATAAGCAGAATATTGTAGCAGCTCAGACAAGAACGGCAGACATCGAAGCACTGACATTCCACGCAGAATATCAGGGCTTTTCAACAGCAGGAAAGACCCTGCTCTCTGGGAAGGGCTGTTTCATTCCTAGAGAGCCTGCAATGTTTCCTGCAAAGCCAGTATGGTCAGAATTGGAAATGGGCCAGGCTGTTCTGAAACCAGCGCAATGGGTGACCCCGTAAGGATGGAGGAGCCGATCTGATCAAATATAACAGATTCGAACTTTCACTTCCCACTCAAACTTGGAGCCATTTTCGAGGCTCAAGCTTCTTATTTTAATAGGTGCTTCTGGTCTCAGCTAGAAGTAAAAATCCCCAAGTGTACTGGGCCAGATCCTGAGCTAATGTAATCAGCATAGCTCTGCGGAAGCTCTGCCAGATTACCCAACCTGAGTAACTGGCTCAGTGAGAGTGGCTGTTAAATTAACCATGTTGCCAACTCTCTGCTTTTATCACGAATCTGGTAATAGTGTTTTTTCTTAAGCTCTAGCACATGGCATGTGATTAGGTGAGATTTTCAGCTTTCACTGGAAAAAAAAAAGTGGCTGTAGAAAAAAGCTTGAAACGTGACATGAATGCACCTTGAAAATTCAAAACCAAGAAGGAAAATAAACAGAGCCCTCAAGTTGCTGTTGTTGTTTCTGTTTTATGATCTCATGAGTTGTAAGCCCATCTTGTAATACTGGAGGCTCGACTTGTGGTTTTTGAACTTTTGGGGTTTGCAGTACTGGGAACCTGCCATGAATGATTTCTCTTGCTTTGACTTCTGGGCCCATTTCTATGTCCTATCGGCCTGAGTGCAATTTTAGAGAACCAAAGCTCTGATTTTTTGAGGTGCCGTTTCACTTTTGTAGGTGAATCGAGGCTGTCCTGAACCTCAACCCACCCCAAATTTGCCCCCCCCAAATTAAAATACAGTGGGACCCCTATAGCACGAATCTGTTTATAGTGCAGTGCGCGGCTGGCTCCTGATGTTGGCGGTGGCCGCTGCTTTGATGCAGCAGAACCCCGCAATACCGCAACCCTGCCATTATCGTGATCCTTTTTTTGGGGGGATCCTGATCGTCGCGGTATTGCGTGGTCCCACTGTATCACAAACCCTTTGAAGAGGCAGCACTCAGGCAATCCCCAGTCACTGCTCATCCCCCTGACCATGGCTCAGTGTGATGTGACTTGAGAAGATCGGGGGAAGTGGGAGGGGCTGCTCATAGGAAAAGAGGGCAAGAGACAGGGAAGAGGACAGTGGCTGGACGTGGCAACCAAGGCATGCTAAGTGGTGCTGGTGATGGGCACAGCTCACCTGGGCTCTGCTGTCCCACACCCTGTAGTCAGTTTCTCTCTGCCCGTGGAGGTCTAGGAATGGGCATGGATGGCACAAGGAGGTGGCTGAATTTCACTGGCAGTTAGCCGTTCCCAGCTGTGTCTGCGGGGACAGCTGTGCCAGATGAGGCGTTCACCCTTGGTGAGAAAGCAGGTGGTGATGGGCATTGTTGCTCTCTGCCAGAGGCAGAGGCTCTACGAAGCTCTGCCAGTGGAAAGCGAAAGCCGGGAGATGCTCTAAACTAACATCTGCCATGTGCCTTCTCTGTCTATCCCTGGTCACCTGTTTGGGAGAGGCTTTGGGGGCTATTTGAGCAGCCGTGACTGCCCATTTTTGGAAGGTCTTTCCCCGCGCAAGTGCTAAGCAGGGACTCTGGCCCAATATCTCATGGGACTACACTTCCTTTCTACACGGCCTGCTGTGTGGGAATTTGCGGGATTCCCATGGTCCTCCGAGAAGGAAGGAGAGTGAGCTGGAGTCTGTTCTGGCTCTCACATCACCCACAGAACTGTCAACTGAGTTCTAATTGCAGAAAGCTTGCAGTGCCGGGAGCTGTAACAATCATCCTTTGAGTTGCAGGCTGATCTGTGGGGAAGTTGCTGAGTGAGAAGAGTAACTAGAGAACCCTGGAATATCCCAACTGGTGAGTCGCTCCTCTGCTCTGACCTCCCTGCGGGAAGCATGGCTGGGCAGCTATTGCCTCTATGTAACGGTTGCTTCCCACTCCCAGCAAGGTCTTGTCCATGCAACTGTAAGCAGTGTCAGGAATGAGATATATTCTGACATCTGGTGGCGAACTATGGGAATTGCAGTGAGTCTTGGAAAATAATTTTGGGGCTGATCAATTTGCATAGACACACCCACTGCACCTAGCCTGAGCCCACAGCAGCCCACATGGCCACTTTGGCTGATGAGGGAGTCCCAGTTTCTATGTTATTGGGGCAGGAATGATAAAGTGATGTTACTGTGATTATGTGAATGAACGACTATGGACATGTACTTGGCCCTTGTTATGATGGAGGGACTCGCCATCATCTAGGTAGCACTCACTGGGCAAGGGCCATGCGTTTCAGAACACTGTGAGATTGAGAGAGGTGGTGGACAAGTACCTATACCTTTTGGGGAGGGCTCTGTCTGTAGGCCCCCCAGGCCTATTGTGCCCTGTCTCTCTCCACTGTGGAATATCAGAATTGAATTTTGCTTCCATTAGGAGCCTGGTTTCAGGCTGCTGAGCTGAAAATTGCTTTGGGCTCACTGGTACACCTGCACTAAGGCTCCCCTACTGTATGCTGAAATCACTGAGCACTGTCTTAAGTAGGGGGGCCTGAAAAAAGTGCAGAGTGGCTGGTGCAGCAGAGCAGTCTGTGTGTGGGCTAGCAGGACAGCTAGTAGAGTTGTTGGTGCTGTGGGCAGAGTGACCGGCACGGCAGAGCTGTCTGTTGACTAGCAGAGGCGTTGGTGCTGCGGGCAGAGTGACCGGCGTGGCAGAGCTGTCTGTGTGTCAGCTAGCAAAGCAGCTAGTGGATCAATGGGCAGAGCGGTTCGTGGGACAGCCAGCGGAGCGGAGCAGAGCCGATTGCGGTGAGAGCTGCAGCGGAACCTCACGGAGAGGCGGCGCAGTCGGCCTCGGACCACGTAAGGTGCCCCGTGCCCTACCCTCCAATTCCACCCAGGCTGGAGGTAAGACTCTGCCAATTGACTTTTGAACTCTGCACTGACCAAGAACAGAGACTCTTGGGCTGTTGGACTTTTGGGACTATTGAGTGACTTTTTGGGGTTGTGGAACTCGAGAGCCAAAGGGAAGGCCACGGCCTATTTGCTGGGAGGGGGGCCTCTGGTTCATGGTTTGGTTTATTAACCTTGTTTGTGGTGTTTCCCCAATATAATGCCACATTGTTTCTCCCTGTTATTAAAAGGCTTTGGTACACTCAGACTCTGTGCTTGCGAGAGGGGAAGTATTGTCTCTTACAGACGCCCAGAGGGGTGGTATATGGTTGTCCCAGGTCACTGGGTGGGGGCTCGAGCCGGTTTTTGTATTGTGCTATTGGAATGGAACCCCTGGATACTGAACCCGGCCCTTGTTGCTGCCAACTCTGATGGGCAGAAGGGTTACACAACCATGAGCTCTGGTAACCACCAGGTCGACATCTGGAATGGGAGAAGTGACGCTGCAGCTGCATTTCACCTCTGGTCTTCAATTCTGCTTTGAAGGGACGACACATGAAAAGCAGTTTCCATTGCAGGCCAAAATCTGCAAACTCTAGATGGACTTTCATTGAGTAAATAACAGCACAGCCTCTTTAAAACATATCCAGCATCCAAGTCCTTACTTCAGATTGTCATACTCAAATCAGAGCAAGGTGGGAATGGCTTTCAGATCTCTCATACTAGGTGTCTGGCACTGCCGGTGCCCTCAGCACAATCCCCGCTTGCTGGAGGCTCAGAAATGCCTGTTTTTGATTAAAAATGCTGTCTGCAGCTCCAATTCTCAGTTTGTACCTGTGACAAGAGCTCCTCAGCATGTGGCATTTCAGAGCAATGTGCAAAATAAGGATGCAGCTGGGGACAGTTTGTCTCAGGCAGCCGGTAATGGGCTAGAGCAAAGCTTGTCAGTGTGGGAGAGACAGAAGTTTCTCTGGGAATGGCCCAAGTCTGCGGAATGAACTCCCTCTAGAAACGGGGACCATCACAAACCTCATCACTTTCCTTTCCAAGGCCAGGTGCATTTCTTTGACCTTGCCTTCTGCCGTAACATAAACACACAGCAACGGGTCTAGTTATTTTTTTAAAAAGCAACTATCAAAACTCCTCTGCACACGCTTCTCCCGCTGGGGAGAGGACGAGAGAACAAACAACATGTGACAGATGTGTAGTCACATTGCTTGATAAATGGCTGGAAGGCGTTCAGACAAGCTTGGTATAAGGACTTATATAGAACAGAATAGAAGAATAAAGACGTTCACACCTGTCTGTTGCTGGCCAAAGCGCTGCCATAGACCAGCTGTTGGCATCTCAGTCTGTTGGTCAGAGCAGGTCAGCAGGATTTGGTGATTAAAACACAAGTAGCTGCTAGGGCCTTTACTACACTTGGGCTCCCATGGCTGCTATGGCACCATCAGTAAAGCTACAACAGGCAGGTCAACCAGGGAAGTTTTTAAAGAAAAGATTGACTCCCGCGAGAAGAAACATGGTCCAGTGGGCAGGGCCTGAGACTCAGGAGAACAAGTTTCTATTCCTGGTTCTGCTGTTTCTTAAATGGCAAGAGAGGATAGCCAAGGCCAGATTAATGAGCTAGGAGGCAGCTTCGGAAGAGTATTGGTGCAAATCTGAAATGCCACCGTCAAACGATCAAAGCAGGGACTGAGTTACAAAAAGGTCCATAGCTTGTGACTGCTGTCCAGTCCCATAATGCATTGTCTCTCCTCTTCCAGAGGTGTAGGAGATGACAGCACTTGCCATGTTATGTTCTGAAATGGTTCAGTTTGGACCGTAGCTTCCGGGGTCGGTTGAGACCTGGAAGCTATTTTGAGGGGTCAACAATTAGGTGTTTGTCTGGGATATTAGCATTACCCCAGAATCCTTTCCAGTGTGCTTCGGGACTGAATGAGGACTCCTTACGAGCTTTTGCCTCATCCCATGAAGGCTTGGGGGTTTTCAGATGTGTCTTTGGAAAGTTCTAGAGGTGCTCATGAATTGGTAAATCGAGGTCAGCCATGGTTCCATTGTCCTAACAGAGGGGGTGTGTGTGTGTGTGTGTGTGTGTGTGTGTGTCTCCAGATTTTAGGTGGGAGTATATGTGCCAGAATGGGCAACCATTGGATGGGTACTCATTTAAATGTTACAGATGTAATACTCATTGCAGCATTGAGCTGCTTGTCCAGAAAATTGGTATATGAGCTGCCTGCTCAGACTGGTATGCAATATTCAATGGGCAGGTCTACCAGTCAAGAGTTGCTGTTTGACGTGTGTGTGCATTGGCACCCCATGATGTTCTTGTGAGTTTTTGGACAAGGCTAGTCTTTGCTTTTACTTTTTCATATCTTTTCCAGATGAGCTTCAAAAGTCAGACTTCTATCCAAGGTTACACTCAAATACTTCAGACAGGGCTCATTTCAGAGTGTTGACAGAGAGGAGACATGAAGTGGTTCATTGACGGCTTTGTTGTTTCAGTGAAAGGCTATTACCAAGGTTTCGGAGGCACTGGGATGGAGTTGCCAGCCCTGAGGTTGGTGGAGAGGATGCTGATGATGATGGCAAGGTTTTTGCTTTGTGGCGCAATAGCATTGCTGTTGGCACTGATGAATTTATGCCACGTTTTATCAGGTAAGTCGCTAATGTAGATGTTGAATAGTGAAGAAGCCAGCACAGATTCCTGAAGCAGACTATCGCAGAGGGTGCATGCTTTGCTGATATACCCATTGAACAGGAAATGGTATCTATGGTTGCTCAGCATGATGGCCAGGAGTCATATAGTGCTACAGCATTTGATAACCTGTGTGCCTTGAGCAATAGCTCATATCTCCATGCCAGGTTGCACGCAGTGAAGAAATCTATCAGCACTGTTCCAGTTTTTAGACTCCACCTGAAGCCAGCCTCAATGTGACCAATAATGGTGAGAACCTAGTCACAGAAAATTCATCACAGTCTGAAAAAAGCCTTTTGCTTTGGCAGGATGGCCCCAACATATGGGTGAGAAGGGCAGTGAAACCCTATCTATTAACTGATGAGGTGGGGAGAAAAGTGATATTGGGAAACAGCTGCTTTCCCATGTTTGTAACAATCACCTCACACCAGTATTTTGAGGTCTTCTCTGGCAAATATATGGCAGTGAATACATCTGCCAACTCTCCTCTTCTCTTTGCTCCCAAATTCCTCACGAATTTGGAACATATCATCCTTGCCAAAAGCTTTCCCATTTTTAGTGGTGATGTGGGCCTTGATTATTCCTCCTCTAGTGTCTGGGGCTGATAGTGAAGTGCTGGGGCTTTGTCAGACATTTTGAAAATGCTCTCTCTGAACCTTCAGGTTGTCAGGTGTGGTTGTTGAATTCCAGACAAAGTGTGAGGTGACAGCGTTAGTTGTCATGTTCGATTGATTGTATTTTCCTAGGTCAGCAGCTCCAGGCTCACCGAGAAATGTCCAAGTCTTTGCGACTGCAATGAGTGAAGTCAAGACCCTCTCACCGTCTCATTCCATTTTCTCAGGTGCACAGAGTTCAACGATTCTATTAGTGCTTTTCTTGCATCTGGGTCTCTGCTCTTCTCCTACTTTTTAAAGAGTGCCTCTGTCTCTGGCTGCCAGCAAGGAGTACAGCCCTCATCGTAGCCACGAGGAATGTGTTTCACGGCAACCTTGATAAGGAGGTGAACAAAGTCATAGGATTCTAGAATAAACTTGATACGCTTCATCCTTGTCTTTAACGGCTGTGGGACATGCAACCCAGTTTGCTTTGCAGAAATTCCAGCACCGTTTCAGCATTGATTCAATCAGCAGAACTCCATAGCTGACCCGTAGAATGGTGGAGTGGGACCGGCAGCAAGGAAAGTTTCCAAGCACTGTTTGTAAAGCTTGCAGGGGGACATCAATATTGTCCTTCATCAGAAAACAGAAGTCTGGGTTGTGTTTAGTGTTCCATGCGGCTGAGTGAACATTCCCTGCTTGTTCAGGACTGTAAAGAAGGTAGACATCTACAAATGAGGCCCAGTTTGTGAGCTGCTCGCCCGCTGTATTATTTCTGCTATAGCCCCATTGCGAGTGGTGGCTATTAATGTCACCAGGGTACACAGTGGGGAAAAGATGGCAATGTGGGCTCCTGCCATTCAGGATTTGGAGGTTTGTAGATGTTTGTTATGGTCAGTCAGTTCTCTGATTCTTACTGCAGCAATAGAGTTTCCCATGGCCTTGGATTCCTCCAGGACTGCAACATTTTTAAGACCATGGCTGATGAATGTGGCAAGGCTATACTTCACCATGTTCATCATGGCAATGAGTACATAGCCATAAATTTAATACCTTGCAGCTTGCTCAGACTCTGAAGCATTAGTGTCTTGTAGAGCAGCAACATCAATGCTATTCACCTAAGAACTCATCAAAGACAGTCACCCTTAGTATGCGACAGACCATCTACATTATGTTGAATAGAGCTGATCCTGCAGTTCTTCAAGGCTACTCCAGACAAGGACTCTTAACAAATGTCACAGGACAAGACAACAGCCTTCATGTGGTGCTTTGTTGCATGTCATTGGCTAACATAATACATTTAACTGACCTCCTGGTATGATTATCTCTGCCACTGATCTCCTGTATTACCTTGGGCGAGTCACTTTACTTATCTGTGTCCATGTTTCTCATCCCATCCTTTCTCAGTTTAGTTTCTAAGCAGTTCAGGACAGCTCACTCAGTGTGTGTAGAGTGCCTAGCACAAAAGAGCCCTGATCTTAGTTTGGGCCTCTAGGTGTGACCAGAATATAAATAATAATAATAAGGCTTTTTGCTTCTATGATTTTTAAACTCTATTGCCCACCCACTGTGATAAATAAAATAAAATAAAATAAATACAGATAGATACTAAGGGTATATGTGTGCACTTCCCGCCGGATTGGAGGGTAGCGATCGATTTATTGGGGATCAATTTATCGCATCTAGTCTAGACGCGATAAATCGGCCCCCGAGTGCTCTCCCGTTGACTCCCTGTACTCCTCCACTGTAAGAGGTGCAGGCGGAGTTGGCAGCAGTCGACTCACTGCCGTGAAGATGCCGCTGTAAGTTGATCTAAGTATGCCGCCCCCGCCTCCGCAGTGTAGACCAAGGCTAAATGACACACAAACAGATTGAGAACATCTATTTTTCTCCAGGCAAACTCCCTGACAGATGTAGAATGAATTGCATATGCTGTGCAGAAGTTATTTAACATCAGCTACAGTAGAAAAATGTATTAAAGGAAGACATGTGATTGTTCATGGACCTATGTTCTCAGGCCTCTCCTCTAACAGCTTCTGCAGCTCACGACATGAGTTTGTTCCTCGACTACAGGGAGTAAAAATAGGACATGAGGACTCCTTACCCAGCGTCTGCCCAGCAAGTATTCGTCCATTCTCCCCCAGGACAGCGGCCCGTGCATGCCTCTCATTTGAGTACTGTACGAATGCATAGCCCTTGTGAACGGAGCAGCCCACCACTCGGCCGTACTTGGAGAAAATGGTCTCCACATC
Organism: Dermatemys mawii; assembly: GCA_007922305.1. Lineage (NCBI taxonomy): Eukaryota > Metazoa > Chordata > Testudines > Dermatemydidae > Dermatemys > Dermatemys mawii. Next base: position 6,849,109 of record ML677360.1, on the reverse strand, counting down.
TGATTTCTTGACGACGGCTGTGTTGAGATTCCCAATGAAGACTCTGGAGTTGATTGACTTGGGGTCGTTCTTGTTTGTGATGTTACTCGTCTGCACCTTCAATGACATCTTGAACACCTGAGTAAACAAGTCAGGAGGGTCAGGAAGGGGGTGACATGCTAGAGGGAACAGCATGAATGTAATAAAAATGGGGGGGCAGAGAGCGAGGGAGTTTGGGATTAAAACCCTTCATCAAATTGCAAATCAATAAACGACCCCATCAATTCATGCAGCAGTTTGTGGGGATTGCAGGCGCCCCCAGGCCCACGGCTGGAATAACAGCTGCGTAAGGAAGAGGCTACACTGCAGTTCTGCATCCTGGAATTGTATTTGAAGGGATTGCATGTGACAACCCCACCACCTGGTCCCACCCATGTAAACTTTGATTGGGGTGGAGTAGACTTTGGGTGGAATAGACTGTCCCCATGCCATTCCTCTCACTCAGTTCTGGTCCTTCTCATTCAGTCAGACCTAAAAAAGTCAATGGAAACTTCAGCCTTCTGTCTGCCATGTGTATTTTCCTGAGTCTTCAGGAATTATTGTATTGTAAAACTACACTCTTCAGCAGGATGCTTTTGTCTGCCACTTAGATTGTACCTGAACATGCTTAGTACTACTGTACGCTATTTTCAATATGCAATGCGGTGCCTGCCTGGGAACACCATTGGGCATGTAAGATTCACATTTCCCACTATCTCTCCTGACTCATACATTATTCACTCCCCAGATCAATCTGAACAGCTTTGTACTTTGCATTAGAAAGCCAAACAGAGCAGGCAGCCAGACTTTAACTTTCATTTTCTTTTCAACAACAAAAAGTCAACATAACCAGTGCCAGCTCAGCTCTGAGCTGGTGTCACTAAAACCAATACCAGGGTTGGGCTCATTTTCCCTCCAGAGCCCTACAACCTCCACCTTCCCCAGAGAATCCTGCTCCAGGCTGGTACAGAGATGTGGGGAAGCCAATCCCATGTCTTTTGTTGGCTGTGTCTGCAAGTGTTTACAGAACCCTGAAGAAGACTCTGGATGTGTCTTCACTACCTCCGGATAGCGATCCCTCTATCGGGGATCGATTTATCGCGTCTCATTTAGACATGATAAATCGATCCCCAAAGGCGCTCCCCGTCGACTCCAGAACTCCAGCTCGCCAAGAGGTGCAAGCAGAGTCGACTGTGGAGCCTGCTGCTGCCATGAGGACGCCAGGTAAGTCAACCTAAGATGTGCCGACTTCAGCTACGTTATTCACATGCTGAATTTGCGTATCTTAGGTTGATTCTCTCCCCCCGCTAGTGTAGACCTGGCCTCCGAGTGCATCCGATAAAGCACTGAACGTCCTCAGCCGTCCCTGGAGTTGACTGAGTTTTGGTTGCTCAACGTTTCTCAGGATGAGGGACTAAAAATCAGTCACGTAGGCCTGTGCCAGGACTTTTCAATTGGCTCCAGAGCGAGATTGCTTTGTGTGTAAGATCCTGCAAGCCTCATTTCCTAGACTAAAGGTTTGATAACAGTTATCAGAACTACAAGCTATAATCTGGGCATTTTATATAAAACGTATCCGTCATCTGACTCACTTGCTTTCATCTATAAAGACTGTATAGGGACATCAGAGGGTTCCTCTGACTTCTGGTAACCATGGGAACAGGGTCTGTGATGTGAATACCCCCCGTGATGTGTGTGTGTCCCAATTTAATTTTTCTACACTTTACTTTGCATGTTTGATGGTTTATAAATTATCTCAAATAAAAAAACAATCATCAAAAATAATGAAGTTCTCATTCCAGGATTCTCTTCCCCTGCACTCTGAGTCTGATTTCAAGTTACTTAAAGAAAAAGTCACTGCAGCTTTTCCACAACTAGCTCAAAATGAAACTCCAAGGGCTGGTTTCTGAGTGCTCTCAAATGGATGCTCTGGGGAGAAAGTGGCTGTGACTTCCCCCTCTTATGCACCTATGGAGGGGCCACTTATTTAGATCCCTACACATGGATTTTTTCAGGCAAACATTTTCCTTTTTGTCATGTGATCCCTACCCTGAGTCCTCATGTGCTGAGAGTGAAGTTAAGTGCTCCATTCTGGGATCCTGTCACTGGAATAATACACAGGTATTCCATACCACAGCAGGAATTGCTCAGCAGTGCACATTAGGAGACGTGACCATGCATTCACTGTGTGCTGAAATCCCCCGGGGATTCTCCTAATTGACTCAGCTACCAGAGGTATCTGTAATGCCCAGGTGACTCCTGCCAGTCACACAGAATATCCAATCCAGGTTTTGCACAGTATGTAAATGTCTCTGGAGGCACAACCAGGGCTAGATGGTGTCACCTAGGCACAGACCTGAACTGAGGGTGTGAAACCTGCTCTCCGTGGCATTCCCAGCTGGCTCTGTGGCTGATATGAAGGGGAAGGAACAGGAAAGTGGCCCCTCTTCCTTCTCCATCCCATCTGCAGTGATGTGAGTCTGCACACCCCCAAGCAGAGCGACTCTGCTTGTTACAAGCCCCTGTGTGACGCGTTCAACAGACAGGAGCTGCTTCCCTTCGCAAGGGTCAGTCTTAACGTGACCCAGAGGAGTCAAACACCTCTGGGAGCACAATGTATTAAATGTCCACCAATGAGTTCAGTTGCTTCTCACAGCACAGGGGCAAGTGTTTTTCCCTTCCTGAATCCTGTGAATGTAAAACTATCAGAGTCCCAATTCCTAGCCAGGTGAAACACAAGAGTTAACTAGTAATCTGATTGTGCATATGTTATTTGGGTAAAGCACACACCAGCATCACCAGGCATTCTCCGCAGTGTGACAGTTCCTTCACTGCTTGCTCCCATTCCTGTAAGGAGCTCAGATATCAAAATGATGATCACGGTATAAAGACAAAAATAGATAGAAAGCATGGTGTATATGGGGATAGATAGACAGACAGACAGCAGCGTGTATATGGGATAGCTAGCTAGCTAGGTAGATCTTATAGATTTTTACATTTATCCATAATTTTTGCATCATAAAGAGAAAAAACCCAGCAGATATATGTAGCTGTATGGGGGAAAATACAGGAACCGAACATATTTGCACACACTTGTAATACATCCCAGTGACTGGCTGACAGGGCAGTCTGGCTTGGAAGCCGAAACTACTGGTTGTAGTAAATAGTTTGTAAATTCAAAAGGCAGACGGTATACTTTAGGCTATAATGGGGTTAGCAGTTTACTTTGCTTTCCCATCCCATCAGTCCTGGTCCCTTTGAAATTTGATTTGGTTTGGATGTCATCGAACCCAAACTGCAACCTAGTCAAAAATGCCTGGTGTCAGCTGATTTCATGACAAGATTTGCATGGTTCTGAAATCACACCTCAGCCCCTTGTCACTCTGGCCCCGAATCAGCAGGGTGCTTAAGCATCTGGGGAGGGAAAGTTAGGCATGTGCTTAAATTCATGCTGAATCAAGACTGATGATCTGGGTCTGGGTCTGCCTGGAAGGCCACAAACTTTATGAAGCTTTGGCTGAGTTTGTAACGAGACCTAGGATGTTTGGCTTCGTTTGGGGGTTGGTGATATATATATTGCAAAGGTCTACTCTGAATTTTCTTGAGACTGGAAACAAGAAGTCCCTGTGATGAGCCCAGTTAGCTAACTACCCTCACACACAGGCCATGGGCTGGGGCTGCATGATTGTCTGCAATGCTCTTTTTGATTTTGGGTGAACGTGTCACTGATTCATCTAGTGCTTCCCCGGCACATCTGCATCAGGTGCCATTGTCTCAGCTATTCTTGAATTTCAGCATCTGATTCCATTCTGTCTTGTCAGCCTTATTCCTGTGACACCCTGTATGGAGCCAAGCCATTTCTCACTCCAGGAGCTTCTCTTTTCTCTGAGCTGATTGATTGCAAACCTTTCCTGGTGACTTGTAAAAAGCACCAGTGAATTTGTTGGCCTTCACTCAGTTCCTGGTGAATTACAGTTCACACCACAGAACAACAGCTTTCTTCTTGCAGGTCCAGACAAGTAGCAATCTCAGCTACATAACAACGTGCAGCATGGAATAAAAACAATCTCATAACGTTGCTTCACGGGATAATGGGTTTTGGTCACCAAGGGTGAAATTCACCCCTCTGCAAAGGGTAGCATGAGGCATAGGTACCATGTATGTCTCACATAAGCTCAAGTTTGGGGAGCTAAGTGGTGAATAGGCCTTTTGTGGATGCTCTGCACAAGGGTGAATTTCATCCTAAAGGAACAGTTGTTGTTGCACTTTCCTGCCATTAGGCTACCTGTAAGTGGCGGGTTGTGGAACGTGGTTACCACTTTCTACTGATTTTCAGTGGCCATCCTGGGAGGAGTTGGTGACTGATGTCTGTTTCCCAAAGGGTAGGTGTTAACATCAGTTATCTCTGCTTGCCCTACAGTGCCAGTCTCCTTAGAGAGGTTTAATGTGCCATGGATCCCTGAAATCCTCTCCCAGCCCAAAAGTTGGTCCCTTGACAGCAGGACTCAGGCCTGTTGGAGGGATGGGGAATCTAGTTCAATATTGAAATTCATTGTTATTCCTAAATCAAAGCTTTGAAAATAATATAGAAAAGCTTTTACCTGCTTGTACTTAATGAAAGTTCTAGGGCCTCATTTGCAAAGTGATCTCAATCCAGCTCCTGCAATTACGGCTGTATCTTTAATGTGCGGCGAGCACCTTTTAAAAATGTTTATATTGCTTCAAATAAATACAAGCCAGTGTTTGCACCCAGGGTTTTGCACTTGCAATCAGCCAGGAGCTCAGTTTTGTGGCTGCAGATGATGACATTTAAGTGTCAAACTCCCTGTTCTGCAGCCTCAGGCAGTCTGATGTCTCTCTAGTTTTGCTTTTCCATTTCAGTGGCAGAGCTTGTGAATTCAGCCTCCCTAAATGCCTAGCACTGCAACTAGCCAAGTTTCTGATGAACAGCAGGTGTCACTGTTACCTTGGGAACAGACAGGCTGTCAGCCACTCAGTGACTTGGCTATTAACTAACTAATCCGTTTTCCATAACCCTAAGCCTTGCTGCTCCGATTTCCTTGCCTGTGGTATACCAGAGACAGCAGCTGAGAAAAGGACTCATCTCTCAAAACAAGAGGGAAGGCTGAATTGACAGTTCGGTGAAATTAAATCTCTAGGCTGGCTCTGTCCGCCTGACATCACGCCTGTTTGCGGTGGTTGCTGAGCACATACAAAGATGACAGCAGTCCAGTGACAGCCTGATTTTTCTCTCCCTCTTTCCAGAAGCAGGTCTAGTTTTGGGGACCACATTACTGCATGTTTCAAAAATATTGTATGCTACTTCCATGGGAAAAGCTAGCTCAGAATGATGGAACATGAAATCTGTCTCAGAATTTCACTTTAGAGTTCGGGGGACAGGAAACGTACCCTTGCTGCATATGCCAGACTGGTGACTTTACCTGGACATAGCCCCTTTCCTCCCAAAGCACTTTCCTAAGCAAGCATGCTGCTACAAACGAGATATCAACCTCCACTGAAATGCAGCTGCCTCTCTGCCAAAATGCAGCCCCTGCTTAGCAGAGCCCACCAGCTCCATGGTGTCATGCTTCCTTCCTCTTCCTATGTTGTCAAACACTCCTGACCCCGTCACTTAATTTTAAAAGCACTGTAGAGGGGCAACGACTCACCCCTGTGGCGCCTCCTGCTGGTCCTCCAGGAATTAGCTCATTTTCAACACTGAACGCTCTCTGCAGGCTGGTGTCCTGCTGTCCGCTGGCCCCGTGTTCCTCCCTGGACCCTGGTGCCCTTTTACCTGGGGTGCTGCCCCTTTACCTGAGGTGCTGCCCCCTGGCAACCCCCATCCTCTGTCTGTGGGTCTCCCCTTCCTGGGGAACTCCTACCTACTATCCCCACCTTGCCTCAGCCTATGGGCTACTGCCAGTCACCATCTAGCCTCCTTTCACTGGGGCTGACTGCAGTCTGTATAAGCCAATCATCATAGGCAAGGGACTTTTGGCCCAGCTGCCTCTGTCTAACCCCAGTACCTTCCTTAGGCCTTTGTATCAGGCCTGCAGTCTGGGAGATCGCCAGGCCTGAACTCCCCAGCTCAGCCTGCCCCCTCCCCAGTACTGCTCCAGCCTAGGTACCCTCCTCAGCTTCCCAAGCAGCCAGGTCCTCCTCTCTCAGTGTAGCTAGAGAGAGAGTGTTTGAACTCCAAACTCTCAGCCCTTTTATTAGGGCCAGCTGAGCCTTAATTGACCCAGCCACAGCTGGGCTGCAATTCCAATCAGCCTGGGTTTGCTGCTTTCTCCCATCAACAGCCTAAGTTTGCTGCTTTCTATCCAGCAACAGCCTACTCAGGACTGTTTTACCCCTTTTCTTTTAGGAGCAGGGTAGTCACCCCACTACAAGCACAAAGGAAGAAATGGTTCAGTGGGAGGCACTCAGATGTCATTTCCATCTCTACCCTCTTTGATTCTATTAACCTAACACTGAGATTGGAAACACGATGCCTGCTAGATTCTACTCTTAACAAGCTGGATGTGGTTTGGGTTTGCTACGATTACATTCCTCTTTTAACTCCTGGAGCTTAAAATAGAGGTTTTATTTCTTCAAGAACATAAGACCCATACTGGGTCTGACCAACGGTCCATCTAGCCTAAAATCCTGTCTCCTGATAGTGGCCAATGCAGGTGTCCCAGAGGGAATGAACAGAATAGCTAATCATCAAGTGATCCATCCTCTGTCGTCCATTCTCAGCTTCTGGCAAACAGAGGCTAGGGACATCATCCCTGCCCATCCTAGCCAATAGCCATTGATGGACCTATCCTCCATAAACTTATCTAGTTCTTTTTTGAACGCTGTTATAGTCTTGGCCTTCACAACATCCACTGGCAAAGAGTTTCACAGGTTGACTGTGTGTTGTGTGAAGAAATATTTCCTTTCATTTGTTTTAAACCTGCTGCCTGTTCATTTCATTTGGTGCCCCCTAGTTCTTGTGTTGTGAGAAGAAGTAAATAACACCACCTTATTTACTTTCTCCACACCAGTCATGATTTTATAGTCCTCTATGACATTCCCCCTTAGTCGTCTCTTTTCCAAGCAGAAAAGTCTCAGTCTTCTTAATCTTTCCTCATATGGCAGCTGTTCCATACCCCTAATCATTTTTGTTGCCCTTTTCTGAACTTTCTCCAATTCCAATATATCTTTTTTGAGATGTGGTGACCACATCTGCACGCATATTCAAAATGTGGGCTTACCATGAATTTATATAGAGGCAATATGATATTTTCTGTCTTATTATCTATCCCTTTGCTAATGATTCTCAATATTGGTGAGAGAGACGAGTTTTTGAGCTTACACAGAGATGTCAAAAATTCTCACAGTGCTTTACTCAGGGTATCATCATTATCCGCACAGCAGACTTGGGGAAACTGAGGAAAAGAGACATTAAAGGCCAAACCTTTTCAAGTGCTGTCTAATTCTGGGGGCCCAGTTTGAGATATCTAAGGCTTGCTTCTCAGAAATTGCCGAGCAGCCACTGAGACCCCTTTGGAAAATTTGGGTCCTCAGGCCTTCTCCTACTTCTGCTGCCTTCCAAATCGAATGCTTGGGGTCCTGGAATACATCCTGCTGTCTTTACTCTTTGCCTACTCTAGGCTTAGAGCTTGATTCTGATTTTACTTAAACCAGCATAAAACTGGAGTCAGTGGTGTTACTCTTGATTTACCCCAAGTGTGTGAGAGGAAAACCAGTCCCTAGGACGGAGAGTTTGAATTCACTTAGTTCTCCACTATTGGCTGACACCCTGCCTGTGAAATGTAGGTTTTAGCTACACTGCCCCAAGCAAAGCAGGACTTGGTTGTTAGCCATCATCTAGGATTCCTGGAGAATTGAAGGGAAGATGATGATACTTCCCCCCATGATTTGGACTAGGTAGTCGATCGGCCTTTTTTATTTTTGCCTCTGGCCCTGATAAATGGTCCTGCCTTAGGAAAATGCCTATGGCAACTGCAGGGAGAGAAAGAGTTTTCCTCACATGCCAGAAGTCCCAGGAACTGCTGATCAATAGGACTTCCTCTGCTATGGACTGGGGAGCACAAGAGGCCACAGGGACTAATACATGAGGAACTGTGACCTTCACCATGTCCCATGCATGTGCTCAGGCACTCTCCACAGAAGGAGGGAGGTTATTGTCTTAATACAGCTGCAGCTCCAATGTGAATGGCTTTTCTCCCTCTATCACATTCTTTATCCCAGGAAAGCAAGCTTGCCTTGCCTTGGGGTGTTCCTTACTGCTTGGCAGTTGCTCAGGGGCCTGGGAGAGTTGTGGGGAGTGGTAGTGGGGGGTAGAAGGAGGAGTGATCTCAACCTACAGATTGCTGGAAATACTCTCACCACCAGTATTACCTAGGAAGATAGGAACAGTCACACTGGATCAGATCAATGATTCAGCCAGACCAGATTTCTGTCTCTGACAGTGGCCAGCACTAAGTGTTTCATAGGCTTGGCCTACATTACAGATTTCTGTTGGTGTAACTACATCACACAAAATCCACCCCACTCGAGTGACACAGTTATACCATCCATACTCCTGGTGTGGATCACATTATGTCAATGGGAGGGCTTCTCCTATTGACATAGTTACCGCGTCTTGGGGAGTTGGAATACCGCTACATTTCACAGTAGTGGTATACATGTAGACGAGCCCAGGGGAAGATGCAAGGCACCCTGATGCAGGTTATTATAGGATAACCTGGACCCAGAGAAAGTTTCTTCTTAACCCCCAATAGCTAGAGATTGCAGAAGGGTTTATGACACATCCAAAAATCTTATTGATTTTTTTTTATATTTACTGTTATAATTCAGTACTTTTGCTATCCAGATAAAATTTCTGATACCATTGTAATCCTGCTAATCTTTTTGTTTCAATGAGATCTGATGGCAGTGAGTTCCACAGTCGAACTGCACATTGCATATAAAAGCATTTCATTTTTATCAGTTGGGAATTTGCCACCATTCAATTGCACTGAATGTTTCCCGCCGGCCCCACCATGTTCTTGTGCTGTGATATGGGGATAACATACGTTCCCAACATCCCTTCTCTAAGCTGTTCATTATTTTAGATATTTGTACCATGTCCCCTCTCTCCATCTCTTCACTAAAATAAACAATCCCAATCTTTCCCATCTCTCTTCACATGAGAGTTTAGTCAGGCCCCTGATCATTTTAATCTCTGAACCTCTTCTAATCCTGAGAGGATAAAGGAAGAAAGAGGCCCTTGAACTCCTGAGCCCAGTAGACACCTAAAGTCAGTGGAGAGGGGTGTGTGTGTGTGTGTGGGGGGGGTGTATCTGTTTTGATAAGGGTGAATAGAGTCCTGTAAGAGAAAGAGGGTGGGAAAACTTGCCAGTGGCAATATAACATTGAGTTCACCTGGGGCATTTTGAAAAGCCTGTATGCCTGATCTAGCCAAATGTACTTGGCACGCACATATAGCTAAGGGCAATCTAAAAGCCCACGCTGGGTGCTTGAGTGGGATTCACATGCCCCCATGTTAGATGTGCTTGTTTTTGTGCATGCATTTTTTGAAACCCAATTCAGGAGTTGGGCAAACCTGAAATCTGTCTGGAGGGACTCTAATCCGTTTGCTTGGGTTTGCAAGGATCCAGTACCATCACCCACCTCACACCAGCTAGGTATGTGCAAAGGTCACTCTTGAGTTTTGCACAGGCATGTAGGAATCTCATTTCATTATGCAGCCACTTGGTAGAATGAGCAAAAAACTAGTAGTCCATTTGGTGGCTGTTATTAACAAATGCTCTGCCCCCTCAGTGTTTCAGGTTAGCTTTTAGAATCAGATGTTTAGAATTTGCATAGCATTTTGTCTGGTTTATTTTAGCTCCCAACTTGCTCAGATAACATCTCGTTAGCTTCCCTGCTTCATGCTATCTTGGCAGAGACAGGCCTTTTCATTCTCCTTTCTCTCAGGGGCCTCGGAACCCTGGTTAGGAAAAAAACCCACCCGAACCCTAGCACCAAATCAAATTAAATCCTGCCTGTCCTCCGCCCCTCCCTGCCGCATCTCTGAAGAACGAAAATGCCAATATCTCAAGTGCAGGCTTAGGAAAGCTTCAGCCTGCTATTAGCCTAAATGCTTTCCAAATTCTAATGAGCCCGGAACGGTGATATTTACAAACGTTTGAATCTCGGACCAGCTGTTTGTGTCTGTAAACACTAATAACACCAGCAAGCTGAGCTCTCTCAGACTGTGTAGGAGGAGTGTGGGTGAAGCTGCTTCAGTGCAGCGAATATGCGTCCTGAATAGAGAGAGGGATATGATATCCGAATGGTTCTTAGAGGAACAGCAGGCCGGATTCCATTGTAGTCAATGGAGCCAGATCCTTAACGGGTGCAAATCAGGTCAGTTCCATTGCAGTCAGTAGAGCTAATCCATAGAGTGTGTTTACTTTTGTAAAAGAAGGAAAAAGCTGAGAACAAAGCACATCTTGTTCCAGGAGTATTGCTGCCCGATGAGTCTTTTGCTCTGATAAGTGACATATCAGTGCTCTGTCAATTTAATAAAATAACCACTTAGCACTCTTACAGGTCGCACTTTTCACCTCCAGATCTCAAAGCTCTTCACAGAGGTGGGTAATCACTATTATCCCCATTTTACAAAATGGGGAAACTGAGGCACGGATGCCAGCTGTGACGTGCCTTGGCTCACACCAAGGCACGTCACAGCTGGCATGAAATGGTAGACAAAACAAATCCCTGTAACTTGCTTCATCCAACTGCTCTGACTTTGGACCTACTTCCTCCCCGGTGATCTGATCGGTGTAATTCTTGGGGTGAAATGACCAACCTTAAGAAAGCTGTAGCTTGTTGAGAACTTAGTAGCCCATGTTCTCAGAAACACAAGCCCTCAAGATCCCCACCACCCCTGTGTTTGGCTGTCTTCTTTGGTCCACTGGAAACCAGATCACATTTAATTCAGAGTCCTCGTTTGCAAAGCCTTCCGTGGGATTGGCCCAAATTCCCCGAGGGGCCTCATCACTCTGCATAATTATGGCCTTCCATAGCAGTTATGTTCTCCCCCCTCAGTGGAGTTGCCAGCCTTAAGAGTGAGGCCAGAGCGTGCAGGAGACGACTCTCTCAGCACATTGTCCATGCCTCCAGAGCATTCAGGCCACATCAAGATAAGTAGGAGTCAAAGACAAATCGCATTCCTCTTGTTACTGTTCCCACAATACCACTGCCACAACCCCCTTCCCCCACCCCTAAAGCCAATCAAAAACCCCATCCCTGATAAACAATCAAGTTCCAGCTGACAAGAGAGGAATGAGAGAAGCCTCTCTTTGTGTGCACACGTTACTTGGAGAGGAACTTGAATGCCGTGGAGCTGTAAGGAACCTCGATCAATAGCTCTGTCTCTGCTGTCATGCTCCTGTATTCCCCTCACCCACCTGCCCCACAGCACCACCCATTCCTCCAATCTCTGTCCAGCTTCCCTGACCTCGGAGCACGTCACTCCACCAGCCAGTTCCTGCTCCCTGTAGTCTCCATCCCAGTTCTCTGTTTAGCTACACCCCCAACCCCACTCATCCATCTAGGTATTTAGGTCCTTCACTGTCCTACCTCCCAATGCTCACTTCACTTCCATCTCCATCACGCTCTGGCCCCACATCTAGTCACCTACTCCTCATCTCTCCATGCTACCTCATGGGCATGGATACTTCCCTCCAGCTCCCACCTCACTCCTCTGTTCAACTTAACTTCTGGACTCTCCTACCTACCTGCACCTCAGTCTGCTCATAACACTCCTCTCTTCCCCATCTCTGTTGATCTCACTCCTGGAGCTGCGCACTCTACTGGACACAGCTCCCTTATTTTACGTGGTGCTTTCCAAACACCAACTGAGACATACTGCACCAGTCTTCTTGTGACCCTTCCCAGAATCCTCTGTGGCTGGTGCATGTGCATCTCTCTTTCTCTGGTGCTGCCCCATCTGCCTTGACTCTTTCCCTCCATCCTTCAGTGGCACCACTTCACAGCCACCCTTTGAATCCAGTGGGTAGGGCAGATTGAACCAGGTGGGGGCCTCCTACTGCCTTGACCACAGAAGAGGGGAAGTTTTCCCTATTCCTTGAGCACCAGCCCAGGATTAGGAGGAGCTGTGCTCTCCTCCCCCCAAAACTCCTTATTTTATCATCCTGGTGCAAATCTTTCTCTCCAGCATGTGACCAGTTCTCACTCTGTGAGGCGCCCTGGTCAGTGTGTGTGAAGCATGTTACAGTATATGGTAGGCTTGCATGGACTGGATAATAGATCACCTCTTTCAGGGTCCCCTATAAACACTCTTGTTTGTGAAGGCTGTCCAAGGATTGCAGAATGAGACAGGATATAGGATTGAAAGGCATCTGGATGGCAGGCACTCACTCCTGCTCAGGTGCCAGATGGTGGATGCAAAGTCAGGCCAGATGATGGGCAGGCCACTAAGAAGGATTTGGGATAAAGCCAGCAAGGATGTGGAGTCTCTACTCATATGCCAAGCAAGATGCTATGTGAGGGTAACCTGCCCATCAAAATATTCCTGTCAAGCTGGATAGGGAACAATAACCTCTGCTGTGGGGCAAAACCTGTAGAAAGCAAATATACTTCTGGGTTCTAATCCTAGCTCTGAGAGGGAGTCTTGCATAGTGGTTAGAGCAGGAGGCAGCTGGGAGTCAGGGCTCCTGGGTTCCAGCTCTGACTTGCTGCGAGACTTTTGACAAGTCATTCATCCTCTCAGTTTAGTAACAGTGGCCTGTCTGAGTCTTAATGAACTGTTTACAAAGTGCTTTGGGATCCTGGACAAAAAGCCCATGCAAGGAATAATTCTGCTGGTGAGAAAGGAGCCCATACTAGCCTATCGTTCCCCAAAGAAAGCACCTTCTCTGCACCCTCTCAGAGCATTTCACTGAGGGCCTTTTTTCTTTAACATATAATATTCATTTCACAGCACTTAGTGACCCTGTTACTGTAACAACTAAAAAAGGGACATTTTTAATCATCACATATTAATATTTCATGCTTCCACTAATTGCATTCTAGCGATATGAGCATTACATGGCATATGCAGATTAAATCCAGCACCTTATCAGCCACATTGGCTTTGGTTCTTTCCATGGGGAGAGGGAGAATACAGCTCTCCAGAACGCCTTTACATTGTGCAGCATCTTCTCAAGCAGTTCTATTTTTGATATGCTGAGGAAAAGGCCAAGGGGAGTCCTGGCTTAAAGAAGAGCAGAGGGGGCTTGGTGCTATGTCTGATTCATAGCTGCGGGAAGTAGAGATTCAGGGGGTGCTGCAGCAACTCCAGGTTTTATGTGGGGCTCTGCTCTGGTCTCACGCCTGCCCCTAGCTGTGGCCCCAGCCTCAGCCCTCTTACCCCTGTCTGGGTCCCCCACTCCTGGAGATAAAGCCCTGCTCGCGGCCCCAGCTCGGAGTACAGGGGTTGGCTTTCAGCACCCCCAGTATTAAAAGTGTTCCAGTAAAGGCTGACAATTCTGGTAGGGTGAATTCCTGGAGATTTCATTACATGACATAATCTTTAATTGAAGATTCATCTTTAATTCCTTGAGACTCCAGGACAATCCTGGACGGTTGGCAACATTAGTTTCAGCGTCACTGGTCTGATTAGAAAGATGCATGTTGCCAAGACTGGCTGTATATGACGATTATAATGGTGACAGTCGTACTCGTGGTATGTTACATTACCACAGCCATTATATCGATCTACATCACCATGAAGGCTGAAACATGCTCAACTTGAGTTAAAAAAAAAAAAGGCGAAATAAAAAAGAAAAGAAACAAAAGGGTGAAATGAACTTCCCACCATAGAACCTGTCAGTTCCACAGGCATGCTTCATCTGTAGAGCTCACAGGGCTTCACAAAGGCAGGCAAGTACCACTATCCTTCTGTTCCAGGTGGGGAAACTGAGGCACAAAAGGGGGAAGTGACTTGTCCAACCTCACACAGCAAACCTGTGGCAGAGCTTCTCAGCAGGATGCCCAGTCCATGACGCCTTGCCACCTCCCACGGACTGGAATGTGCAAAGAATATGTAGGCGTTGTGGAATCACCTTACAAACATCCCCATCTAGACCATGCTCCCTTTCTAGTGGTTGAGGGGAGGACGGTGGGCCGACTGCCCCTCCACTGTCTCTGTGGGCCCTTCTGGTGTTATCTCACCCATCTGCCTCCCCTATAAGCTCCAGAGTCTCTCTTGCATCTTCAGGACTCCCCTTCTGTCCTGGCCAAGGTTCTGACTTCTGTCTTTCCCAAGGGTGGGGTGTGAAAGCAGCAAAAAGCAATATGTGAGCAACCAGGAAAGCACAGTCGTTCCCCTGGAATCTTACCTTTCTAGCCATGCCTCAGTGTAGACTATTCAGATACCGAAGAATTAAATGTGTCTTATGGCTGGCTCCCTGACTCAGAAACGCACCTAAGGAGACTGGAGGCAGTCAGTAAAGCAGACACTGGAAGCAGGTACTTCCATGGCTTTGGCTCGACCAAGATTTAAAGGCGTGACTTTGGATCATGCCCACTAGCTCGATCTAACTCACACCTTCTCAATCTGTAATCAGAACAAGGCATGTTGTACTGCCGCCCATGTTCACTGGTCGACACAAAGCCTGAGTGAGCCTTAGTTCTGATTTGATCAGCTAAGTACATCGTGCCTTGTTTTAGAGTTTGCCCACCACAAGCATTACATGAGCCAGTCCCCCCAAAAGCATGAACTTGGCTTATAAATCACAAGTTTTTAAAAAGGAAGAAATGTTGGGTCTTCCCTCCCGCCGCCTTCTGGGTTTTGTGGTTCTGGGGGGGTGTCACATTTTCCAGCTTTCCCCCACCATCAGAAGGCTACAAACACCCTTTTCCAAAATAAAAATTTGAGATTCTCATGACCCAGGAGGCTGGGGCCTTAAGAGAAACACCAAATATCCGCAAGACTCACAGTGGAATTGTGAGATTCGAAAACACTGAGACAGTGTTAGGTTGAGTTAGCTACCATGTGCCAACATCACACCACTATATCCTAGTAAACAAAAAAGTGTGTGTGTGTGTTCTATAAATACTGCCATCACTTTAAAATAGTACCTACCTGGGAGATCATTAATGTAGGGGAATATTTATTTTCCTTTGTAATTATATTGAATTAAAAGGAAGTTTATATTGGAAACATCTGCACCATATTAAGTCACCGGAGAAATTTTTATTTTTTTTTAAACGCCCTCCTGAACAGCTGAATTTCTTTAATGCCTTTTCTAAACATCTGTTCACTCACATGCTGTTTGACATGTGGTTTAACACTGACACAACCACTGTGAAACACAACAGAGTTGTGCCATTCATAATCAATTCAGGCAACACAGAGCCCGATTCAGTACTCATCTATACATGTGTATATCAGTTGTAGCGCTGCTCAAGTCAGCAGGGTTGCTCTGGATTTACACTAGTGTAATGGAAAGCAGAACATGTCCCATGAGGGGAGACTTTGGTTCTAACACCAAGACTCGTTAAAGAAACATCAGTATTCAGAGGAAAATCACTACTGTGAACCCTTTCCCTCACTTGGGAAGTAGGTTTAGTCATTCCTCAAACTCCAGTTTCAGGTGGTAATGAGAAGAGTTAATAATCCTGTCAGATCATGAATCTCACCTATTTGGTGTTTCTCTTCGAGCACCAGCTCTTGGAGTCATGTGATTAATGGAGACTTTCAGCTTTCATCTAACCCCCCCCCCAAATAAATGTCTAGCCCTTGTGATTGCAGAGAAAAGCTTGAAGACGTGACCTCGAAAGGCTCAAAAGCCAGAAGACAAACAAAAATAACCTCATATTTCTTATTTTTGAAATTCTCATGCTGTTTAAACCAGTCTCCTGATTTTTGATTGCTTGGGGTTGGCGGCACTGCGACATTTCTGCCAGTGTAAAATGTTATCCAGAATCAGCCTTTTGCAGGACCTAGAGACAGCTTTTAGGAACGGTTTTTAAATAAAACATTATAGTGCCCCACTGCTACCAGAAGCCAGAGGTTTACTAGTAAAAGCATCATTCTGCTCCAGCTGTGTATATCTGCCCATGTCTAGCAGTGGCTCAGTAGCCGCTATACCTGTGTACTTTGGTCTGGCCCATTGTGTTAATATGGCAGTGCTTGTTGTGTTAAGCCAGAAGCAGTAGGATCTGCTAATGACCTAACCACATTTAAGCCAGGTCAGTAAGTTGAGAGAACACTACCAAAGTGGTCAGATGCATCTTTCAGTAGCTCCGGATACCTGGGATGTGGTTGGTTCCTTACTAAGGGCAAGGAGTGGCACAATGATGAATTGGACCTCCAGGGGTTTTCATTCAACCCTGCCTGACCTGGGCTGCTGGAAATCCTGTCCCAGCTCATTAACCCTCTGTCTGCCAGACCACTAGGCCAGACATCCTCCTGATGCATGAACAGGGCCGGCTCTACCTTCTTTGCCGCCCCAAGCAACTCAAGAGGGAAGATTGTTGAGCTGCCGCAGGCGTGCTGCTGAAAGTCGCCGGAGGGCCACCCCGACAGCGACCAGAATGCTGCCTCCTGCCATTTGCCGCCCCAGGCATCTGCTTGCTATGCTGGTGCCTGGAGCTGGCCCTGTGCATGAATTTATTTCCTCTGGCTTAAGACACCTGCCTCCCAAAGAGAGCACATTAAAGTGTAAGGATCCTCCATCCTAGCTGAAAAAAATATATAGTCACATTGTCCACGTTATAGCCAGCGCTAGAGTAGCAGGCAACATCAGGGGAAGGGAGAGGGTGGGAATCCACCCCCCCCATAAAATGAAGCTCCCCCCGCATTGCCTCCCCACTCTCTAATCCTGATCCTGGGACTGACACTCCCCATAGATTTCATGCCCAATTAAGCATGTCAGAATGAAGCTTGTTTGCCACGGCTGGGAAAATTAACATGAGATTAATTAGCTTTGCATCCCCTAAAGGTCAAGGAGCTCTGGCATCGTTACTTACTTTCCTGGCTCAGGGAAGCAGCCAGAGTGATTAGCAATGCTGAGCCGGCTCTCTGAGCTCTCTTACTATGCCCCTCTGCCAGGGGAGAGGCAACACAGACAGGCTCCATGCATCCTGGGAACCAGAAAGAGCCGTGACCAGCTCTCCGAAGCACATGAATCTCCCTTGACAAAGTGACTCAGCCAACGGTGCTTTACATCTATGACAGATTAGAACAGGGGTACTTGAAACAATGTCACGGTCGCTGTCACTACCGTGCAGGAATCCCTTACAAATATTGATATTCCATTCAGTCGCAGCCTATGGCCAGAGCTGGTTTACTAGATAAGCTATTTTTCCTTCCCGCTGTAAGTGCTTTGCTTCACAGATTAGCTGTTTAATTGAGAGCCAGGTGTCTAAGGCCCCAGTGGACTCAATCTTAGTGATGGACTGTCAGTGAAGAAAAGGCCGAAAAAAGAGAAAAGAAAAAAGAAAAGAAAATTCCATGTCTCCCTGTTTGCATAAGGCTCTCCGTATTTCAATGCAAGGATGGCACACAGCTGAGCTGTTATTGCCTCCTTATTGCAGTTGCTCACAAAGGGCAAACATGAGTTTTCATCCTGTATCTCAGCTTAGTTTGGTAACAAGTTTCCCACAAGTTGGTTTCTCTGAGAATTAAAAAAATAAAATAAAAGCCCCTTACAGAGGAAGACTGGGGGGGTTTCGCAGTCATCAAACCCCTCCACTCGCGATCAGCCACTCATGCGCTACAACGGATGCCCAGTTCTACTCTCTGAGGTGCCACTTTGGCGGAAGCCTCAGACAGGCTTCCAGGGGCAGAATTTAGCCCAAAGTGTGTCATGAAAACATCACCTTTGGACAGACTATTGCTGTAGTATCTCCAGCATACCTGGAAGCAGCAATAGCCACCAAGCTTTCTGCAGCAGGTTAGTCTTAATTGTCATAGCAGAGGATGGGGAGCCAGGACCCCTGAATTCTATACCCAGCTCTCCCTCTGATTCAGTGTGTGACCTTTTTCAGGTCACTGACTTTCTGCACCTCAGTTCAGCTGGCGGTAAAACGGGGATGCTGGCACTTACTGACTAAAGGGTGGGAGTTCCTAGAGAAGTGCACAGTAGTATTATCTTGTGAAAAAGCTTGCTGTGGTCCAAATCTCTATCTAGGTTTGCAGACTCTAGAGTTTGGGGCAGCTCTGAGAAATATTCAGAGTTCTGCAACTTTTCTAGGCTGAGTCTCCAAATCCTACCACGGAATCTCTCCGCCCATCAGCCAGGCCCTTTGCATGGACCCCTAGAAGAAGGCATCCTTTTCAAGGAAAAATATGAAGGGATTTCAGATAAATCACTAAGAGTCATAATCTAGCCTGGCTTTTTGATCTGGTATCACAATATTGTCAGTTTGATGATCTAGTTGTTCCATAGGATGATGCCAGTTGGCAGGGCCTATGTCGGAGTCCCAGGTGCCTCTCAACAGCCTATAAACAAGTGGCTTGTTAATAAAAGATGGAAACCAGATTTGCTGCTCAGCGACTTTCTTTTGGATGAGGGAAGGCCTCTGAGCTCAACTGCTTTTGCCTGTGAAGGTCACTTTTTCATCAAGAGTGTCTAAGAGGGACAAGAAGAGCCAGCAGGTGTTCTCCATCTCTGGTCCCAGTGATTCTGCAAACCATCACACTGAGGTCACTCGCTTTGCCATTATCATATCAAGAGGGGACTGTGTTTTGTGATGAGGAAATTTGTGTAAAATAAGGCTCAAGCTCTGGAGAACAGATGAAAGCACAGAGCAGACTGGGAGTGACCTCATGTTGACGAAGATTGACTCCAGAAGGCTTGTTGGGGTCACCAAACCTACTGTGGCTCACCAAAGATGCAATTTTCCTTTGACGTCACTCCTGGCATCATCCAGGAATGGGACTTCCAAATTAGTTCTCCCCATTGGCCAGTGTGCAGGCCCAGTGACCCCATGAGAACATCACTCTAGGAGGTGTCACTTTCAGTGCCAGCACTCCTGAGCAGGATGTTAGAGGACATGGCCCAAATAGGCTTTGCTGCAGAGTTGCTGTGTCTTTGGTCTGCTGTACCAATCCAAATGCTTCAACACCAGCATTGTGCAGGCTGGAAGACCGTCGCCCCCACTTCGATGAACAGTGAGTGGCAAGGCTAGGGACTTTGTGTGGAATTATTCCAAATGCACTGGACTGTCCAGCTTGGGTTAGTTCTACTTTAACTCCCTCATGCTACATGGGACAAAACACACTTCAGATGCTGTCCCACACATCCACTATATCCATTCCAGTGTCCTAATATTCACCTTTTGCATATACGACCATTTCCTTGCATCCAACAACCATGTCAGAGTACTCTGTCCAGCTCATGAAGTTATCAGGACTTCATCAGGAAATGAACTAGCCAGAGTTTTTAGAAAGAAAAAAAAAAATCCAGCTACACAGGACTATACTAATCACACACACACACACAACAAGGGGACTTTTCTGATTACACATACTCTCACGGCAGGGAGACTTTTCTTACTACACACACACACACACACGACATGGGGATTTTTCTGTTTACACACACACACACAACAGGGGGACTTTACTAATCATATGCACACATGACAGGTGGACTTTTCTGATTAGATACACACACACATTGACGGACTTTTATGATTACACATACATACACACACACGACGGGGACTTTTCTGATTGCATGCACACACACACACAGACACACACACACATTCTCTCTCTCACACAGACACACACTCTCTCTCTTTCTCTCTCTCTCTCACACACACACAGAAAATCCTACCTACCTCTGGTACCAATCGTTCCTCACAAGACAGCTGAGAGAGATATGTGGAGTGATTCTCCGAAGAGCGCAGCCAAGTTCCGAGGCTTTGGTTTAATAACTAAAACAAACAATGCAATCTTTTTAATAACTCAGTCCCCAACTGTTCCTTCTCAGAAAGCTGGAGGATCTCGGCGTCTCTCCCAGAAGATGGAAAGACCCTTCTTTCTGTGATGTAGTTCAATAACGAGAACTACAGAACAGTGTAAAATAGTCCGATGGGCATTTGTGAAAATGGCTCTGATGTACTCATCAGCTTCCTGAGGAGAGGTTACTCGGGGACTTAGAAGTTATTAAAAAATGGAAGAAAACAAAGATGTCAGAGTTATTAAACTAATTCTGTGAAATTCTTTGCCTTTTGGGGAATCTTAAATATCACAAACAAGTTGGAAATAAACTAAAGTTTAAGGCAAAAGACACTATTTGCTGGGTCCACTGATTGGTCTGTTGCAAACCAGCAGGTTCCCACTGCAGAGGCTACTCTGTGATGCTCACATGCTGGCCAGTTTAGAAGAGGTGGTTTTATGTTGCAAACAAGAACACTAAAATGTATTTTGGTGGTCAGATGAAATTCTAAAATTAGGTGAGTGGGTGCCCACATTTATTGTGTGGGGGTGCAGCTCATGGAGACTAGAGTCCTGTCCTCTGACAGGGCCTAGATTCTGCTCTGAACTGGGTGGGAATTTTTCAATTGCACATTTTTTTCTTTGTCTCTGTGACATTGGGCAGGTCACTTAGCCTCTCTCTGTTGCAGTTCCCCATCTGTACTATGGGGATCAGAGCACTGCCCTGCCACACAGGAGTCTTGGGTGGATAAATACATTAAAGATTGTGAGGTGCTCAGATGAAGGGAGCCCTAAAAGCACCAGAGGTAGATCCAGAGTTTCTCAACTGAGATCACAGGCCCCTTTATGGTAACACACACATCATAACAGTTGGGATCCCTAAGACTATCTCTACATAGCATAAAAAGACCTCTGGCAGCTAGTCTCAGAGACGGGGTCAACTGACTTGAGCTTGTGGGACTCACACTGTAGGGCTAAAAGAAGCAGTGCAGATGTTTGGGCTGGGCCCTGGCCTCCAAAACCTCCCTTCTCCCCTGGGTTTAGAGCCAGGTCCAGCCCAAGCTGAACGTCTATACTCAGATTTTAGCCCCACATGCGAGCCCCGGAAGCCTGAGTTAGTTGACCTACACTCTGACATTCATTGCTGCAGTTGGAGTTTTTTGCCCCCTGCTGTTTAGATGTACCCTCAAAGCTTTTAGAGAACTACGCACAAAGAGTCCAAGATCTTCCTTGAGTGGCAGCAGCTAATTGAGACCCCGTCAGATTGTATGTGTAGCCGAGATTATTTATACCAATGTGCATTACTTTCCAGTTATCAACACTGAATTTCATCTGCCATTTTGTTGCCCAGTCACCCAGTTTTCTGAGATCCCTTTCTAAGTCTACGCAGTCAGCTTTGGACTTAACTATCTTGGGTAATTTTGTATCTGCAAATTTTGCCATCCCATTGTTCACCTTTTTTCCAGATCATTTATGAATACAGAAGAACCTCAGAGTTATGAACACCAGAGTTACAAATTGACAGTCAACCATACCCCACACTGGGAACTAGAAGTACACAATCTGGCAGCAGCAAAAACAACAGCAAAAGCAAATACAGCGCAGTACTGTGTTAAATGTAAACTACTAATCAAATAAAGGGAAAGCAGCATTTTTCTTCTGCCTAGTGAAGTTTCAAAGCTGTATTAAGTCAATGTTCAGTTGTGAAGTTCTGAAAGAACAACCATAATGTTTTTGTTTGGAGTCACGAACATTTCAGAGTTGCGAACAACCTCCATTCCCAAGGTATTCATAACTCCGAGGTTCTGCGGTATGTTCAACAGCACTGGTCCTGGGACAGATCCTTGGGGGACACCCTTCTTCTTTGTGAAAACTGACCATTTATTCCTACCCAGTGTTTCCTGTCTTTTAACCAGTTCCTGATCCATGGGAGGACCTTCCCTCTTACCCCAGGACGACTTAGTTTACTTAAGAGCCTTTCAAGAGGGACCTTGTGAAAGATTCTCTGAAAATCCAGCTACACTATACTGACCGCATCACTCTTGTCCACATGCTTGCTGATACCCTGAAAGAATTCTAATAGACTGGTGACATGGTATGCAAATACATGTGTGCATATGTATGTTCTTGATTCCTGTGGGTATATTTTCTTTGGATTGATTGTGCATATATTCTCTATATGTTAATCTTGTTCTGGAATACTGGAGAAAAGATCAGCAAATGGCAGGATGTGATTGGTTATTCTCTGCCTTCTGACTTCATGGCAGAGCTAATGAAACACTCAACTTTCTCTGAAGAAATTGCTTACATGTTTCATTAAGGATGCTTCCATTTGCCTGAAGACCTTAAGAGAAGACTTGCAAACGAATCCCAGTGGCACTACAGGTTCAGAGTAATCTTCTCAGTCGTTCTAAACAGGGCTGGGGTAAAGGCAGAAGAGGTCCTGGTTGATGGAGATTTAGGAAATGAAATGATAAGTTTGCACAGTTTTTACTGCACTCTAAGTTACCTGTCTGCAGCACAGAGTAAAGGCCTGTTGTGACCTAATCCATTTTCCCACCTATATCACCTTTGTTAAGCTGCTCTGGCCACCCTGGGCCCTGTTTTTTATCTTTTGTTTGTTTTTTTGTTTCGCCGCTCTGGCCACCCCGCACCCTGCGGTTTTTTATTTACTTATTTTTTTGGTTTGCCGCTCCGGCTGCCCTGTGTCCTGGTTTTTTAATATATTTTTTTGCTTCACCGCTCCGGCTGCCTTTTTTTTTTTTTTCGCTTGGGGCAGCAAAAAAGCCAGAGCCGGCCCTGTGTGAGTGATTAATTAAACACTAATGTTTGAAAACGGGCCCACAGACTGTACTGGAGCTTCATGAGTCTGATTTCTGAGTTTCATATTAAAATTCTTATAGGCATTTCCCCATACAAAAGACAAAACACAAAACAAAATGTAAAGTTGGATTCATCCTTTGACTTCAGAGAATGTAACAAATAGACTTTTCAATACTCTGCTCCTAATCACCTTCAAAATCTCTCTCGAATGGGCTAACATTCTTTTTGACAGAGGCAAAATAAATATTAAAGGTCAATTGAATCAGCTAAACCTGTTTGGGGAGCACTTTCAGACTTTGAAATCCACGGGTAACATTTAGGTTATGTTAACACACGGGGAAAAAATCTTTAGAGGAAAGAATCTTTAAAAGAAAGAAAATGGAAAAGAAACAGCAATTAAACAGAATGTCATCTGTAATCCCATTGGTGCAAAACCTAATGATTACCTATCAGGCAATGGACAATGGCATATGTATTAATCCAATTAAATCCTTTGGTACAGCAGTTTGTAGCCAGCTCATTAGAGTGCTACCAAGATGATCATTAATGGCTGGCCACAACTAATTTCTTGAGAATTGAACTTTAATTCTTTATCATTCACTTCCTAATAGGAAAACATGATGTTCTAGCCCCCTGTCTCTCTATCATATCCACTTTGCAGAAAGCTTCTCATCAGCTGCCTATTGACTTGATGGGAGCTAATGAAGAAACCCCCAGAAGCGCTAATACTGCTTTAACTACAAATGATTTATTTAAGAGGAAAATGAAATTTCCACCAAGTGAACTTTCAGGGAAATTTCTCAGTGGTGCAACAAATTGGCATCTATTTTGGGGTTTTGAAATGGATCTAGTGCTGGCAAAAGGGGCCGTGTCATCAGCTTTGGAGAATTAACTCCTGCATTGTCCACACAGCAGGTAGAGCACAAACTAGCTGGCATCAATGCAAGGATCATCCTGCTTTGCCCGCCGGTGTGCTTCCACTACGTCCTGGAGCAATCACATCAGTTCAGCCTGCCTGCCCCACTCAATCCTTAGTGTGCCTTTGTGGATACCTATCTGCTATGGACTGAACAACTCCAGCTAACTTCACACAGGCCGGGGAACAAATGCCAGATTTTTCTTGCCTTGTGCCCAGGGCAGGGTCTGAATCATGCTGCTTGTGCTCTTGCTGGACCTGTTCCCCAGCTAGCAGAAGGAATGCTGGCGGAGAATTTCAGAACAGGCTAGGAGAGGTAGATACAGCTCATCCATTCAAAATAACTCACACCCTGCCCCCACCGATACTGGATTGCTGACAGTAAGTTCCTTGGGGCAGCCATGACTTTATTTTTGTTCTATGTTTTCACAACTCCCAGCACACTGGGATCCCGATCCATGACTGGGGCTCCAAGACGCTCCGGTCATACAAATTATAAAAATGGCTGTCCCTACCCCCACCACTCTATGTTTCATCCCCTGACCTGGGACTATCCCCTACTCCTCTTTTCCTCACTCTGTGCAATGCCAGAGAGAGAGGAAAGATGGTCCAGTGGTCAGTGTCCTAGCATAGCCCTTGGGAGACCTGGGCTAAAATTCCTGTGCTGCCACAGACTTCCTGTGGGACCTAGGGTGAGTTACTTAGCCTCTCTGTACCTCAAGTC
Source organism: Dermatemys mawii (assembly GCA_007922305.1). NCBI lineage: Eukaryota > Metazoa > Chordata > Testudines > Dermatemydidae > Dermatemys > Dermatemys mawii. The sequence continues at coordinate 6,824,689 of ML677360.1, read as the reverse complement.
CCAGCTCAGAGGAATATAAATTGTTAAAGAATGTGAGATGCTCAGGTACTGTGAGTTTCATATTAAAATTCTTATGTGTGGCGATGAGGGCCTCAGAAGTATCCAACTGTAGACAGACACTTTCCTTTCAATGGGTCCTTCCTTCCCTATTGCATCTGTCTCCCTCAGCATGGGTGTATTCCCCTGACACACCTGCCGGTGCCAAGATTACATTCCCCTGCACTGGGCCTTTCATCCACGGTAGGGATATCCCCCTCAGCACTTGCCAATGACACTCCCCTTGCTTCTCTGAGCGGGGAGGTTTCCCTCCTTGTGTATCTTTGTGTGTTCGGTGTCACGCTTTGCCTTCCATGTAGTGTGTGTATGTGTTTTATTGTGTCTTCTCTTTGGTTGTTGCTTGTGCTTGTTTACTGGTAGTGATGCAGACCCCAGTAAATGGCTCTTGAACCAGGAAAGGGAATAGACCTTTACAGGTGCCTCCACTTTTTAAAACGTGGCCTTTGAAACCATTTTTAAATAGTTCCCTCAGATCAGTGCAAGCCGGCCCATCCCGCTGCGGTGAAAAGCCCACGAAAGAGGCACTCTCCCAAGGGGCTGTGTTGAGGCAGCATGACACTGACAAGCATCACTGTCCAAGCACAGAGTCTAGCAAGCTCTTTGCCTGTCCCTGTCACTTGGATAGTGAGCAGTGTATATTTCAAGCTGGAATGCAGATTCCTGGTGTCTGGGATAGCAGGGGAAGAGGGAAGAAGGGTCAGAATTTAGGGTAGTTATTCCTGTGTCTCTCTTAGCAACACTGGGCTCTGCAATCACTCTGTCCTTGTTAGTATTGGCAAGGCTGATATTTGTGTGTGAGAAGCAGTGGGTGTGGGGCAGCCTGACAGGGATCCGAGCACCAGGGGCCATTACTCTTCTGCTAAAGAGTCTGCTAACTAGTGCTTAGCCATTTAGCTTCCCCAAATAGTCTTACTTAACACTCCTGGAATTAATCCCTAATAGTCTTATCCGTCTCCTGCTGGCAGGAATGGGGGTAATTCAGTGCTGACGTTGCATCAGGTGCAGAGGTGGCAGGGGCATGGCTCATGAAGAGAGTGGGAGGAAACTCAGCTAAAGCACAGAACTCCCCTTACCCCATGGAAAGCTTTCAAATGAGGGACTCAGGCCTGCAAATACTGGGTCAGATTAGCTGCTGCTTTCCCTAGTGCCCTCCCCCTGCCATGCAGTTAGTCCCTGTGCTCTCCTGAGTGAGTGCAGGGGCTGCTCCCTGCTACCACCCCAAAAGGGGCGAAACCATGAAGCATCCCCCAATTCCAGCCTCACCTACCTCCCTGAGGTTCAATGTTGCACAGGCAGTGCAGTTTCACACCACCCACAACGGGAACCTATCATTAAAAAGTGCTGTCTGACCCCATCCTACTTCCTCTCCCGAGACTCAGCAGCACCCTCAGACATCTAGCACTTTGGGGGAGGGGTGCCCCTCTCGCTCCCCAGTCCCATAGGACAGCTGGTTCGTCATTGTGGTGAAACAGTGCATGATCACACAGAACAGCAAACTTTGAGCTGTGGTGATGACCTGGGATTGGTTGCAGTGTGTATCAACTGAAAACGAGCATTGGGCTGTCAACACTACTTTGTTATTGGAGGGTAACTTGGGAGCACTTTGCAGGTCCTAGTTTAATAATGTCCAGCTGCTCAGGAGTTCTGGGCTGTGCGTGCTGTAGGCTTGCTGGTGAGTTCTAGGCTGAGAGCTGTGGTCTGTTATTGGAGAGTGCTTAGCCCCGGAAACCAATCTGGTGGCATTGTTTGTTATTTAGACAAAAGAGCTATGAAGTATTTGTTCTGAAAAGCCCTACATAATCACAGGGACTTTTCAAACAAATCCATTATAATAAAACAGGGGATCACATTGTGGGCCGCTGCTGACCTTGACAATGGTCACTCTTATTTATTTGTTTGGTTTCAAGTGCCCTCCCCTTCCAACCTCCTAGCATGCACTGGGTTACCTGCCAATTCTCTGCCATATACTGGGACTTCCCAGAGCTCAAGGAGTACAGCAAATCCTCTGTGCCTCTGTTTCCCCTTCCACTCTTTGTCTATTTCCATAATAAGCACTTCAGCGCAGGGAAGGACACTTACCGCCTCCCTCCTGCATGGTTGTGCCATGACTAGCCCAGACCCACCCAACACGCTACTATAATTCAAGTGAAAACAACCATTAGGTTTCACATGCTGTTCAAATCTTCCCAGCAGCAGTAGGGCTTTGCTGTGTCTCTGCAGAGCTGGCTAGAGAAACACACAGGTCGGCAATTTCCCAGAACTCCTTGGGCCAGAACAGGTAGGAAGAGGAACAATAGCAGGACTTGCTCTCACCTAGTATGAATTCACACCTGCGCAAGGCAGGAGATTATAGCGGGGAAGGCATAATAGACTTCTCTACAACCCCACCAATATAGGCTACTGAGGGGACTGCCCTTCCCAGCCAATTCCCCCCTCCCTGCTCCATGTTTTATGCTGCACTGCCCCCCCCCATCCCCTGCACGTGGGAGGATGTGGTCATCTGCTACTGACAGCATTTCTGCTCTCAGGTCCCTCCAGCGGAAGCAGCTGTGGACTCTAGGTGGATTCAACAGCCAATCAGAGCCTGAGGCCTTGTCTACACAAGGCTTCTTTGCTCCAAACTTCCCGCAAGTTCTGCTTCCACAGTGGTAGCAATGGACACGATGATTAAAATGCTGGCAGCCCATCGACAATAGAGGGAATCTGAACTGGTGCTTGCAATGGAGGATAAATTTGGGCAACAGGCTTAGCATGGTCCCACCTGAGTCCCCCTCTCTGGACTGTAGCGCTGGAGAGTGTTTTGCCGAATAATTTAATCAAGTGGCATTGACACATGGCTGCTAAGGAGATGCTGCCACAGATACTGCTTCCACTGATGTAATTGTAGTTATTCATGTCTGTTGTTGTTCCCTAAACAAAAGCCCTTCATCTTAATGCTACAGTTTCTTTAATATGCAAATACTGCCTGCTGTTCGGCACTAAAAAGGCCTGTCTCTTTCTGGGGGTCTGGTTTTGTTCATGGTGGCAGGACCCAATGACAATCCCTATAGTTTAAGGCCATTATTGTTATGATTCACGAGTCTCCACTTCATTATTGTTCTGACTCGCTTTTCCCACCTTCACGTTTCTGAACCACGAATTGAAGATGAAATTTTGCTCCTGGCCAGCCTGCAGTCGGGGGGGAATTCTGCATGGAGTAAAGATGGGAGGCAGCTGCCAAAGTCACTTGGTGCACTGCCAGTGGATTTGGCATTGCTGGGGTCACACTTATGCCACTCACCAGCTGATTCCAGCTGATTCCAGCCATAGTCTCATTACTGTGTATCCCGTGTGTTCAAAGATCACAAGTCTGCTCCCCCCACCCCAAAACAGGAGAATGTGTACAAATCATGAGCTTTAAAGAACATACTACATTGGGGGATTCTTTTCATTTGCCTTCCGTTTTTCTGAACCTTTAGGATGCATTCAGGCAACATTTTCAAACTTTTCTCTGCACTCAAGAGGACTAGAAACTGTTTTTTTTTCCCTAATAAAACGCTGAGATTCTCACAATCATATGTCTCCCTCAGCTGCGAAGTTAAGAAAAACAAAAACAGATCACAAGAGTTGGCAACCCTGCAGACTGAGGAGAGAGGTGTAAATATGATCAGTAGCTGGAGGACTGAAAGCAAATTTCCTGGTCCCATGTTGCTGAAAGTGTGTTGTAATTTCTATGAATTGCTGGGAGGAGGCAGCAGATCTGGTCACTCCCAAAGTCAGAGTATGAGGGTGTGTAGGCTTCCTTGGGGTTGCAGATGAGTGGCAGGTCTCTAAACCCATTTAGAGGCAGTGGAGGTGGGGATGAGGAAGTCGAGGGAGCCTATAATGGAGTGGTCCACCTCTGACAGCAATTGCTGATTGGCTGGAGTTTAGTGGGGATGGGGTTCAGAATGGCCCAGCTTTGAAAGAGTTAATTCAGGTTGAGAGCCTGAGTTAGACAGAAGCCTGCTCCAGCTCTGGAAGATTTAGTTGAGCTGGAACTAAAGTTAGCCTGGAAGACACCCCAGCTTGAAAAGATTTCGTTTAGCATGGGCCAATGCATATTCTAGCTATGTGGTTTTTATGTTAGTCGGGAGCTCTATTGTTCATAAGCTGCTATGGGAGTTTCGGGAACTTTTTCCATTCCCAAGGGGCTGAAAATGAAGTATTTTTTCTATACTTTTAATGTTCCTGAGGCTTTTCATTTTCATTCCCCTTCACAGTATCTGAGCCTACGACCCACGGCTGACCTGTGTCAAAGTGCTATGGACAGGCCTTTTCAAAGGGAAGAGGGCTTGTGTTGGGAGTGCATGACTCCTGGGACAGATTCAATTCTCTTTGAGGCTCACAGGTGGTTTAAGGGTTCATAGGTGCTTTATGTCAGAAGGGAAAATGGGTCTTGTGGGATTATTCCCTCCCTAAATGGAGGGAACCCGTCTGCATAATAAATAGAGCAGGGGTGGGCAAACTACAGCCCGTGGGCCACATGTGGCCCGACGGCTGTTTTCATCCAGCCTGCGAGCTCGGGCCAGGAGCGTGGGGCCAGAGGCTCCGCGCTCCCGGGCCAAGGGCCGGGTCGGCGGGCCATGGGTCCCCGCGCTCCTGGGCCCAGCCGGGCCTGTGCCCTCTGGCCAGGGGCCGGGTCCAGCGTGGCGTGCCGCGGGTCCCCCTGCTCCCTGGCTAGGCCGCCCCCCGCCCCACATCCCTGGCCGGGAGCCCCACTCTCCCTTGCCAGGTCCAGAGCCGCATGCTGCTGGGCCCCGAGCTCTCTGACCGGGGGCCAGGTGGAGCGCAGGGACCCGCGCTCTCTGGCCAGGGGCTGTGGGGAGCCACGGGGCCTCGCGCTCTCTGGCCGGGAGCCTGGTGGAGCGCGGGGAAGCCATGGGGCCCTGTGTTCCCTGGCCGGGGGCCAGGTGGAGCGCGGGGAGCCCCGGGGCCCTGTGCTCCCTGGCTGGCGGCCGGGTCGAGGAGTGCCCAGCTGAGAAAGGTAAGCAAAGGGGAAGGAGTTAGGTGGTGAGATCCTGGGGGGTGGTGGTTAGGGTGGGGGGATATCAGGAGGGATCAGTCAGGGAACAAAGCAAGGGTGCGTGGATGGGGGGTGGGATTTCAGGGGGTGGTGGTTAGGGTGGTGGGATCTCGGCAGGGAGTAGTCAGGGAACACAGAACGGGGGGCTTAGGGGGTGGGGTTCTGGGGCAGCAGTTAGAGTAGGGGGGTCTCTGGAGGGGGCAATCAGGGGACAAGGAGCAGGGGGTGGTTGGATGGGTTGGGAGTTCTGAGGGGGGCAGTCGGGGGCGGGTAGTGGGTGGGGGTTGGATAAGGGGCGGGGTCATGCTGTTTGTGGAAGCACAGCCTTCCCTACCCGGCCCTCTGCACAATTTTTAACCCCAATGTGGCCCTCGGGCCAAAAAGTTTGCCCACCCCTGGCCTAGATACATACCACTTCCTACTAGTCTTTACTTCCATCTGACCCAAAGCTCATTGTGTCAATTGAGGTTCAGTTGGCTTTGGATCAAGCCTTAGGTAAATATATGTTGCTTGGATTCCCCAACAATAAAATCCTGCCCTTGGTGAGCTCTGTTCTTTCAACAGAGATGGGGGCTGTGGGTCACTGGTTAGAACCCCACAAGCCACCTTAGATCTTGGGCTTCACTTTGTGAATGGTTGTTCAAATCCCTTTGCTATCCTTCCTATTTCCTCACAGTGTATATCAGGGCTGGTTCCCTCTGGCGCACTAGGTTTCTATACAAAGGGTTAAAGCCACATGTCCCCTTTTTCAATAATATAGAAAGATTAGTAACCCATCATTGTTTGCTGATTATGGCCATTCTTTTCTGTAAATGAAGTTTAAAAGTCATTAAAAGATTTGTCAGCTGTGACTTATGAGCCCTTCTTGCAGGAGGGAAGTAAAGCAGTGACAAATTCCCTCCACTGCCACATCATCTGTTATGTGTTAAAAGTTGCAGCATTCCAATTACCGGGGACCCATGGAGTCTGTAAATGAAAAGCAACTCAAATATCCTACACAATAGCTGTGAACATTAGTCAGAGTTGGCGGGTTTCACTTCTGCGCCGTGTCGGATTGAGAGTGACTTGGTAATAAATAATGCTTTGAATTCATGCAGTAAAGCACCGACTATCCAAAAGTTACAGACCCCTGGATCAATGTTAATGAAGCATCACATTCACCCTTGATGAGGTAGGTCAGTATAATTATCTCCATTTTACAGATAGGGAAACTGAGGCACAGAGATGGGCTGGGATTGATGAAAGCCAGACATTGGGTCACTAACAGAACCCAGGAGTCCTGACTTTCCCTTCCCTGTTTTAACCACTTCACTTGATTAATCATTGGGGAAAAAACACACACTGGAACAAATTACCATTGAAATAAACTTCCAAAGGAATTTGTGGATTTGCCATTTCTGATGTCTTCAAATCAAAACTGGATGTATTCCTAGAAGACACACATTATCAGACGTTACTGAGCTCAATACCAGGCTAACTGGGTGAAATTCTATTGACTGTGTTATACTGGAGGTCAGACTAGATAATGTAATGGTCCCTTCTGGTCTTCACTCTATGAATCTATGGGCTTGTGTTCACTGCCGCTTAAGTTGATGTAACTTACGTTGCTCAGTAGTGTGAAAAAGCCACCCCCCTTGAGCAATGCAAGTTACAGCGACCAAAGCACTGTCCATACCGGCGCTGTGTCAGCAGGAGACACTCTCCTGCTGACATAACTTCTGCCTCTTGCTGAAGTGGAGTAATTATGCCGACGGGAGAGTGCTCTCCCATTGGCATAGCGCGTCTGGTGAAGCTGTGCCTATGTAGTGCAGTAGTGTAGACTTGCCCTATGAAACCACTGAGAGATGTTGAACTCTGGCACCCAACATGAATACACTGGTGACACAAGTTCACTTTTTCTTTAGCTTTGTCATCTCCTTGGATTTCATAGACTGTTGGACCAGAAGAGACCATTCTAGTCATTCAGTCCGTGTCTCACCGCATGTGATTGTCATTGGTTTACGCATAGTGAGTTGGAAGTTTCCTTTGTAGAGCATATTTGAATGTGTGACAGTTCTTATGAAACATGAAGGGCCTAGAATGGGTGTTCAACAAATGGAAATAACACTGACCATGTTGCAGCTATGCTAAGTGCAATGGAGTTCCCAAGCAAGGTTCTACACGATTTTGTATTGTGTCACACAGCAACTGGGAAGCTGATTCAAGCCAACACCACGTTTGCTGAAAATCCAGGAGACAGAAAGGGTCAGTCTTTAAATAATTACTCTTCCGTCCATATCTGACACCTACAATGCCCAGTACTCATCCCTGAGGTGAATATACCTGGCCAGCCTTGTTATGCTAGTTGTGTTCCTTCTGTGTGCTCTTGGAAAAGCATGTTTGGCATGTGAAATCTGATCAGATACAGCAGTTGGGGCACTGCACCAGCCAAAGGGGAAAACCTGCTGTTCTCTTAACTCTTGGGCAGTGTACGTACTACATCAGATCAGCCCCCCTCTCATGTCTGCCAGAGCAGTGCCAACTTTCTCAAATGCTACTCCTCCAAAGAGCCCACACTCCGAGCTGCAGGAAACAAATGAAATATAGATGAAAATGGCCTGCTTTTTCAGAGGCGCAAAGGCACATTTGCATGCACAATTGCAATGGTTGCACATGCAACTGAGCAGACAGATGTGTATTTGGTTTGGATATTTTTGTGCCTCAGTATCACAACTGCATGTGCAGATTAGACGCACACATACGTGTAAGTGGACATTTCTCTAATAGTGCCGTCCCAAAGGCTTGGGGGTATGGTTTTCATGATACCAATGGAGAGGCTGGAGGAAAAGTGCAGCTGAACAACAAGCTGCTGCCCTGGAAGAGATCAGTCTATTCTTGTGTAAGCATGGCTGTGAATTCTGCCACCAGTCTTTGTGGTGCTCCAGGGCATGGAGTGCTGGATGCCCCGCCTCTGAGAAGAGAAATGAAGAACAGCCTGTAGCTGCAGAAAGAGGAACCATCCCAGTGCTCCCAACCTAGGCATCAAGTACAAGTCACCCTCTCCTGAATGAGGGAGCTGCTGCTGCCTGACACTTCAGGCACCAATGGGACCTTGTTTGGGAAGGTCCAGAGCTATCAAGGAACAAGTGTATCCAGGTCTCCAGACCTCAACATTTCTCTCCCCCTCCGTACACATCCCCAGAGATTCCCTCCCTTTTATCCCCCCTGGGGGAGAACTACTCCCCTTGGCTTTTCTTCTGCCTCCCTTGTCCCATAGACCCACTCTCCATATTGCCCTTCGCCTAGCACCTTTCCTGCTCAGCGCAGAGAGCTTGCACTTGAGGGCCCATCCTGGTATGGAGTGTAGACACAGGGCTCACAAGCAAACGCCAGGCAGGGCCAGTGACTGTCCCATACTTGCCCAGTCAATCAAGAAGTAAATGCACCGGACGTTCCAAAAGCACATGGCGGGGGAGGATGGGGAGGGACAAGTAATATCCTGTTAGTGGATCAGCTTATTGAATCAGTTACATCATATTAAATTCCAGTTTGGCCATCATTTTGCTTAATCTCATATATGAGAATGTTAATGGCCCATGGAAGTTTACTGCCCATTTGGCTTTAATTTGCTGGGTACAACAGCACCTTGATTTCCCAGGCAGCAAAATACTTCACTGGCCTTGAAAAGAGGGGAAATTCCTTCTGATTTCACCAGAATTCTCTACTCAGCTCCAGCAGGCACTTGCTGTAACTGGGCATGCTGGCAAAGTCTGAATTCTTTACAACGCGTTCCATTAATTTTGCAGTAACAAGGGTTTTAGCCCAATTCAGGCCCAATTTAAGGAGAGGCAGCTCTTTTGAGGGATTTGTGATCCTCTGTATCAGAATTGAGTTTGATCCTTAATGTCTGAGCACATAACACAAACTGCAACCTTCTTATTCATTACAGATCTTAACCATGCAAGGTCCTGATTCTGGTCTTATGTATACACATACAAATCGGAAGGAACGCCATTAAAGAAATCAGTTAAACTGGCCAAAACCGGTGTGAGGTTTGAATCAGTCCCATATGCAGGGCTGAGTGAATAATTGCTTTTTGGGATGGAGGGCTGAACCAAAACATCTGAAGAAAATTTTTTAAATTTGATTAGAATCAAAAGTGATTTTTTTTGTTTTTTTCTCACTGAAATGAAAACAAACAAACAAACAAAAACTTTGTTTCAAGCTGAATTAAACATTTTGTTCAACTTGAAACAATTTTTATGTTTGTTTCAGGTTGTTTTTGAATGTTCTCACCCTTTTCACTAAAAATTAGCTAAATTTCAAATCAAAATACCATTTCAAAAGGGAATGTTGAAATACTTCATTTTGAAATGATTAAAATGAGCCATTTTGACTTTCAATTTTTTCCCCATTTTTTGGGGGAGTGGGGTGTGTGTGCTGAAACTATTCACTGAATTCAGCCCGAAAGTGCAAACAGTTTTGATCCCCTGAAAAATTAATTTTTTGGTGAATTTCCTATTCACACACACACAAAAAATTACCCAGCTCTACCTCTGTATGAGTGTATGTATGTGTTTGTGTATGTGTGAGAGAGAGAGAGAGAGAGAGAGAGTGCATAGGAGCATGGGACTTATTTCCACTGAGTTACTCCAGTTTTACATTAGTATAAATCTAACTCAACTGGAATCAATGGAGCCAAATCCTTGATTGATGTAAATCTGCATAGCTCCATTAAAGTCAATGGAGCTATTCCAGTTTACATCAGCTGGGGATTTGTTGAAGTGGAGTTGTACCGGTGTAAAGATGGAATAACATGTGTGGCCTGTCACATATATCAGACTATTGTGGCTCCTTAGTTCTTGTGTCTTGCTCTGGTACTGGCTAATACTTGATGCTTCTGATAAAGACAGCACCTGGCTAGTTAGTGCAATGCTTTTCTTCTTGACCCCTGAGGTGAGCAGCTGACTTCCTGATGTCCTCATGACCCTTCTCCTACCCTTCATAACTGCAAACAGTAGCAGGCATACATGTATCCAGCCTTTTGTAAAATCGCCTCCACAACTGGACCTGATCTTTCATGAGCAAACCGGTTCGCTACCAGCTGTATTCCCTGGGATGCAAACATTATTGTCCAGTGGCACTTTTATTTTGGAGACTGCCTTGGGTTATTGGGGCATGTTCATTTGCACCGCAACATACAGCAGATTTTACTATCACCAAGAACTCCAAGCAGAAGTAGATCTGTCCAGACACAGGCGCTTCACAATTATTCTTTTTAACAGTAACCATCATTGGGAAAGCTGTAGAAGAACGATTTCAGATTTTTAACGCTGACTTCTCTCTGTCTTGCCTGGAACAGTTTTCTTGCATTATTTTCTTTGTACCTGAATGCCTGTGGTCACTACATTGATCTCTCCTCAGACTGCCCAGAGCAGCTCCCAGATGTGCTAAATAGCCAGTCCTTGTGCTATCATGCCTCCACACAAGACAGATGGCCTCCAGTCAGGCTATTCATTAAAACACAAGGCCAGATTCATCCCTGGAGTAAACCTAATGACTGTAGTGGATTTACACCACGGAAGATTTTAGCCCACACTTCCTTCAACCCGTTAGTGTTAGTCTGGCAATACTAAATAAGACAGGTGAGAACTGGCCCGGATCTGCTCTGCTGGGCAACTTGTAATAACAACACCACTACTGTCATCAGTCAATCTGCAGCACAAGGCCCACAGTCAAATACTTGCTGTTTGATGACCTGAATCCTACACAGCTAAGATGGGGAATTCAAGCTGGTTTATGAAACGTTCATGGTACAATGCAACAGGGTTTCAATCATTCACTTGGCACCGTGCATAGTTTTTCCATGCTACCAGTGTGCGTGCTGTTCTCCTTATTCGCTCTCTCCACCCCCACAGACGCACACACACACACAATACAGATACATCTACAGACACAAACACTTGTTTTGTTTAGAATTTGAACATTGAAGAAACAGGATCAGTGCTGTGTGTAACTATTGTCCCCAGACAGAGTCTGGTACACTGATCACCATCTCTATACAACATATATTTAACCTGGGGAAATTGCTGCTGCAGGATATTATCAATTATTCAATTGTAGGTGGAGAAAGCCAGGGAAATTCCACCATCCTGTATGCCATCTGGCCTCTTCAATGATCAGGATCTGATTTTCTAAACAACAGTAGCCCAGAGTCACATGCAGAATTGTGTGCAGAATTGTGTAGCTAATGTATTTGTGGCTGGTTACTGCAAATGAGTGTGTGAACTGAGTGGGAAGTGGGATCAGGCAGCTTTTAGTGCAACTACTTCTTTAGGGGATTGGCTAAAGGCTGGTGCAAGTTTGTGTGCAGAGACATAGATCATGGATGGCTGTTTATCAGAAGTGATCATGCCACTAGCGAATGTACCTCTGCTAGGATCCATCCAATAAAGCTACCCTGACCCAGAGCCAATCAAGTTGGATAAGGATCTAGAACCCGCCAAGGGCCCAGTCCTGCTCCTTTTGGGGTTGATGTGTGTTTTGCCATTGGGAGCAGGATTGGGCCAGAGATGTGCATGAATCAGAGTTGCCCCTCTTTCCGGTTCCTATAATTCACTGGGCTTCCAGCCTACTAAGATAGTCTTGTGCTATTTTTATTTTTTTCCAGAGGAAAAATTAATAAGCAGCAGTGTTTATCTTGCAAGCTTTGCGGTTTTTATAAATACTGTTGGGACTGCTGACCTCTCTTTCCTGAGCCGTGAGGAGTAAATATAATTGCAGCTGCTTCCCCTGAAGATATTTAATTTCTTAATTTGCTCGTATGGCTCAGGCACTTCTCATTTCTCCGTTACTGTCTGACTAGCCAAGCAGTCTATTGAAATTCCAAGGATGTTCAGGGACTTGAATTAAAGCCATGGATTGCTGAGATGTTGTCAGAGTGAGGAGTAAAATGGCCAGGGCACATGACAAAAAAGTTACAGGCATGTCATAATCACTGCGGGGAGGCAATTTTGCTCTGATCCGCCTTCCAGGTTGGTGCTGTTCCTCTGTTTGTTTTCAGCCATATATAAAAATCTCAGTACTCTGGTCTTCAGCAGCATCCTGATTACAGACCAGCCTCTATCAATGGCTGAAGACTGAGGCACCATGATGAAGGGAGTTTTAATTCTCACTTTGCATGGGAACAAGGGGTGGGAAGCATCTTTCCTTGGCAAAAGGCAGGATGAGAGTTTGGTGCTTATCAATCCAGGGTCCTTCTTGTTCGATAATGGGGGGCTGGATTCACTGGAGATGGTGCGGGGAGGTGAAAACTGCATCTCTTGAGTCTCACTGAGGATTCACCCCTGAGGGCAGAGAGTGAACCTCTTTCTGTCACTGATCTTGGACAAGTCATGTCCTTTCTTCTGCCTCAGTGTACTCATCTGTACAAAGGGAATGCTTCTCTGGCTCACAACAGCATTGGAGGATTCATTCCTGTTTGCAAACTGCCTGGATGAAAGGTAGTGTATAAATGCAAATGATGAGAGCAATGGTTGCCATATATAAGGACTGCAATATAAATAGTGCCAATCAACACGAGTATATGGAAAATAGATCATGTCAAACTAACCTGAACTTCATATGTATAACTATAACTATATAAAACTATATAACTATATATATATATAAAGTTCAGGTTAGTTTGACATGATCTTTTTTATATGCATATTGAAAGTCTGGTTAATAAAGGTAACAATAGTGTTGATGTAGCATTCTTAGACTTTTATAAGGCATTTGACTTGCTACTCTCAACATTTTGATTAAGAAACTAGAATGGTACACAGTCAAAATGGCCCACCTTAAATGGATTAAAAACTGACTGATCATTCTTAAAATATAATTCAAAATGAGGAATCATCATCCAGCAGGTGTGTTTCTAGAGTGTCCTGCAGGGACTAGTTTTTGGCCCTTCACTATTTATTATTTATATCAATGGCCTAGAAGAACACAATTACTGATAGTTTGCAGATGAGACAAGGATTGAGGAGTGATAACTAATGAAGAGGAAAAATCAATGACACAGAGTGCTCTGGATCACTTGCAGCTGGGCGCAAGCAAACAATATGTGTTTTAATGTGGCTAAATATAAAGGTAGCTATCCAGGAACAAAGAATGAAGGCCATATTTACAGGATGGGGGACTCTACTCTGGGAAGCAGAGACTCTGAAAAGGACTTTGGGGGTCACAGTGGATAATCAGATGAATATAAACTCCCCGTGTGATGATGTGGCTAAAAAGGGCTAAATCGATCTTTGGGTGTATAAACAGTAGAATATTGATTAGAGATAGGGAGGTTTTATTATTATTAGAATATTATTATTAGAGATAGGGAGGTTTTGTGTTTGGCACTGGTGCAACTGTTGCTGAAATACTGTGTCCAGTTCTAGTGCCCACAATTCAAGAAAGATTTCGATAAATTGGAGAGGGTTCAAAGAAGAGTCATGAGAATGATTACAGGATTGGAAAATGTCTTACTGTGATAGATTCAAGGAGCTCAATCTATTTATTGTAACAAAGGGATAATTAGAGCTGACTTGATCACAGTCTATACGTGACTGCATGGGACACAGAACTCTGATAGTTCTTCAATCTAGCAGACAAATGTATAACAAGATCCAATGGCTGGAAGTTGAAGCTAAACAAATTCAGACTAGAAATAAGGTGCAATTTTTGAATGGGGAGGGTAATTCATCATTGGAACTTCTTGATTTTGGTGGATTCTCCGTCATTGGCAATCTTTATATCTAGATTGGATGTTTTTCTGGAAGATCTGCTCTACTTCAAACAGGAATTAATGCAGGGAAGTCCTATGCCCTGTGTTATAAGAAGGTCAGACAAGACGATGACAATGGCCCCTTCTGAGCTTATAAATCTATGAAACTCTTCACCCTTCAGCTGTGCATACAAGACCCTTGGATACTGCTCGTTTCAGTATCACATTGCTGGATTATCAGGTCCGAAGGAGGTGTTTTCCCTTTGTCACTGAGTGAAGACTCCATTTCCAGTGATGCCAGTTCAGGTGGCTCAGATGCTAAATGGATCCACTTCAAAGTGCAAAGAGTTCAGTCCATGGGCTGCGTGTGGCACTTTTATGCTCCCAGACCTAGAAGACTGACTGGAAAATCAGTTTGGTGCTTGAGACCAAGTCCTGCAGTCTGAGCAAACCTCCCATTGTGGTCCCTGGGCTCTGGCCTGAGTGAGGAGTGCAAAGTGGGTGGCTGGATTTCTAGCAGAATTTTTTGAGTTTGTGAAGCAGCTTGGCTGGGGAGTTTCCACTGACAAAATCTCTGCTGCCCTTCCCAATGCTGGCGCCGTTCTGCTCAGTGCCCTGCACAGGACACGCTGTGGCACGATACAATGAAACACAGCAGCATGGATGCAGGGACAAGGACTTGGGTGTCCCTCACGGTAAACTGTTGTGGAGGCTTTTCTTTCTTATTTCCTGGGGCTGTGCACTGTCCTTTATCCATGCGAGCCAGCCAAACGGAACCATGCCCATGCAGTTATTCCTCTCCATTACTTCCAGATAATGCCCATATGCCTTTGTGGGACCGTGTCAGGCGGTTGAACCATGAGCCTTTTAAAACCACCATTTACACAGAAAGGGGCCCCACTGTGCTAGGCCCTGTACACACGTCATGAGAGACAGCCCCTATCCCCAAAAGCTGGCAGACTAAATAGACACACCGGACAGACAGTGGGAGGGAAAATAGAGGCTCAGGGTAGATTTGATGATTTATCCAAGGTCTCTCAGCCGGTCAGTAGCAGATTTAGAAATAGAAGCCAAGTTTTCTGCCTTTTATCACCCAGCATCTAATCCACAGGAGCATTATACCAAGGACTCAGTATTCCTTCCACTTCCTCTTCCTGCACTAAACACCCAGGCAAAGCACCAGTACCAGGAAGTTTACACCGGGAAGTCATTACAGAGGAATTTGGTGAGTTTACAGCACCTGTCTGGATATCTCCTACCTAGAAAGACTAGAGCCTTACAAAGGGCATTGACAAATGACAAGGGAAGGGAAGGGGTTTAAAAAAAAATGACCAGGGTTTTACTTTCCAAAAGCTGTTTAAAAATGAATGCACTGTGGGTTCCCCCCAAGGAAAGGCCTCAGATTTATTCTGGGATAGGGTTTTTGCCAATGAAATGGTTTGTTTGCTCTGGGTTATGGCACCACATCATATTGTATATGGTGCAGACATGAACAGCTGCTCTCACTTACCCCTGTGTGAATTTGGTGTAACCCTACTGAGTGAATGGAATTAGTGGGATGAGGAAAACTCAGGCCTTGAATACGCACCTGAATAAAATACTCCCCGGGACTTGTTCCTTAGAAGGAGAGTAAAGTTGTTTCTTCCTGGACATAATGAACCTGAATCTCTTCTTGCTCTGGTGTAGATTACGGGTGACGTCCCTGCAGCCAACAGACCTGATTCCCCACTTCAGTCTTACGCCAATGTAACTCCGCTGATTTGGATAGAGTTGTGCCATGTGGAACTGGTATAAGTCTGAGGAGATCCAGGCCCAGTGTATTTAGGCTCTGAGGTGAGCACCAACATGGACCTATGCTCTGGAAACAAGGTGGCGGAGCAGCTTACACACAGCCCTAGCCTTAGTGGCTTTGTCCCAGGCATACAGCCCCAAGAGATCAGAAAAAGGGCCTCAACTTCCCTCTTAGTCCTATGGTCTAAGCCTCATTTGCACACTATGCCTCTATCTGCACAAAGATCACTGACTCTGGTTTGAATAATACTCCATTCCATGCAAACCTGAGCTGGGTTCTGGGTTTCCCTCCCCTGTAAAAATGCACTGAGGGGACAGCCATTGAATGCCTCCCAAGGTGGCTTTTATGAGTCAACACATGCCTGTTGGCCTGCATTCTCCCCATCTTCCGCCAGCTGTGGGACCTGCAGGGCCGTGAGGCGGGTAGGAGCCAAATACAGAAAAACTGCAGTGGCTGAGGAGACATCAAAAACCACTCCTCTGCCCTATGTATTCCTGGAACCCCTCCTGCAACAGCTGTTCAGAGAATTAAGATGACTAAGCGGGGACATGACAGAGGTCTATCAAATCATGATGTGGAGAAATGAATAAAGCAGCATTATTTTCTTTCACACAATACAAAAAATGGGGCTTGTCTGAAGAAATAATAGGCAGCAGGTTTAATACAAACAAGAGGAAGTATGTTTACCCACAACACACAGCTAACCCGTGGAACTCTTTGCCATGGGAGGCTGTGATGACCAAAAGTATAACTGGGTTCAAAAAAGAAACTGGATAAATTCATGGAGAACAGGTCCATCAATGGCCATTAACCAACATGGTCAGGGATGCGACCCCATGCACATGGAGATCCTAAACTTTTGACTACCATAAGTCTGAAGGAGAAGTCGGGTGGCACAGTGTTACGGGCCACTGTTGGAGACAAGATACTGGGCAAGCTGGACCATGGTCTGACTTACTATGGCTGTTCTTATGTAACTGTCCCTACAGGTTTCTGCCTGCCTCCTACATGTGTTTTTTGCAAAGGGGTGAGTCGCCTGTGTCTATGTGCACTGGAGGGTGCGGAATACCCTACATACCTTCATCTCCCTGCTGGGTGTTCCCACAGTGACATTTCCGAGGGTTTTCTCTCCTCTAATTAGGACGACACAGTCCAGCCTGTCCTTCCACAGAAAATAACATTCAGATGGGCTTTTTTGTGCCACGGTGCCATTACCTCTGAAAATTCACTCAACTTTTGCAGTTTACTCTTCCAGGCCCTGATTTCTGCTGTTCTCAGCAAGCACAGTCAATCTAACTTAAGGAACAATGAGTTATCTTCTGCTTGCTCAGTACATCATCATTCATTACCACAGTGCCGAGGAGAACAGAACATTTGACAAGAAGATCAGACACTGTAAGAGGAAGATTAATATAGAAAGTGACATTTCACAAAGGTGAGTCACTCCTGCCCCTTTTGACTCAGCAAGATATGGAGGATGACTGGGTTTGATATAATTTACCGACCAGAATCATGGCTCCCTGCCTGCAAAGCAGCTGGAAAAATGACTTAACAGGACAGATGGGGTTTCCACTTGGGTAGGGGAATCCCTGGGTGGAGTAATCTGGCATGGGTGACTCTGTGCCAGCAATTCCTGGCCTCTCCTCCACAGGGGTGTGCTGGATACATGGTCACTGGGCTGTGGAGATACTGGGCTGGTGGAAAGGCCTCGTGGGACTGCTACAAGGCACTACCCCGAGGTTGCTCTAAGTTACTCCAGTGGCTGAATCAGCCCCTGGGATTTGAGAGGAAGGTGCTTAGACTCCAGAAAAAAACCTTAATGGACAATTATTTGCATTTCCCCAGCTCTAGTTTTTAATAAGCAAAAAAAAAAAAAAAAAAAGAAAAGAAAAGTAGAACAGAGTCATATGCTGTTTTCTATCACTTCCAAAAGGGCCCAGTAAAGACCTGCCAAGGTTCAGCAACAGAGCATCATGCATGCTCTTGGACTCAGATGCAGAGACTGTGAAATAACAGTGAAGGCGCAGGAACAGGGAGAGAGAGAACGCTTCACAGACAGCAAGGATCTGGCGCTCTGTCATTAATGTTGCGATGCTTCCCAAATGGCTAAGACTCCAAGATTTGTGGAGGCACTTTTAAATGAATTCAGACATTTTTTTTGATGCAGAGGTAGTCAGATTCTGGTCAACAAACTTCATCCGCCCCAACTTGCATGATCTGACCTCAGTCCAGTTTCATCTGTTTGTATTGCTAATACGGCTTTTGTTAAAGCAATTATATTTAAAAAATCTCCTCTTGGAGCAAATGCTGCATATGTCTGTGTCCAGGTCCTCATCACTCTCGTCACCGTGCTGCCGTCACCTCCTTGCCTTCTTTTGCAGGTTCTGGTTCTGCACAAACTGCACGATAATGTGCAAGGTGTTTACAATGCTCATAACTGCTGGGGTGATCTGAGCAGGCTCCATTCTTGTGGTGCTATGGCGTCTGTGCAGGCAATCCAGGGGAAAGGGTGTGAAATGATTGTCTGCCATTGCTTTCACAGAAGGAGGGGTGACTGACAACATGTACCCAAAACCATCCGTGACAAATTTTTTGCCCCATCAGGCATTGGGAGCTTAACCCAGAATTCCAGTGGGCGGCAGAGACTGTGGGAACTGTGGGATAGGTACCCACAGTGCACCACTCTGATCGTCGATGGTAGCCTCAGTACTGTGAACGCACTCCGCCGACTTAGCGTGGTTAGTGGGGACACACACAATCAAATGTATAAAATCTGGTCAGAACAAATAGACTTTTATAAATTCAACCTAATTTCGTAGTGTAGACATACCTTCAGAATGATCTCTGATGTTCCAGTATTCGCTGCTGGGCCGAGGGGGGGTGGGAGTGGGAGCGGAGAAAGCGCCTTTAAAATGTTCAGTGGTTTGGATTAGATTTACAGAACGCGGCGTTCGAAAAAGTATTTATTGTGGAGCCGAGGCTGTCCTGAACCTGAAGAGTGTCTGTGATGGGGAAAGGAAGGCAGCATGATTCATGGGAGGAGAAGAGCAACACAACTTATCTGTTTCCGGCAATTCCACTGACAGCTAAGAAAAATGTGCCATCTTCACAGGAGTTGTGTGTCACAGGAAAGGACAAACCCTTCCCATCAAAAACACAACAACGGTTCAGATAACTCATGCGAAGATCCACACACTGGAGCCTGATTCCACTTTAACGGGTGTGTCAAACTGGGACACTCCTTGCAGAACAGAGGGTTGTGTTACACATACAGCACCAAGAGCCAACTTTAAAAAAACCCCAACAAATAAAGGAAAGCAAAGAGGCAAATGGGACCTCAACAGGAGATCTCTGGAATACTGATTCTCTGTGCTCATATTTTATGGCTCTGTGCTACTGCACGGGCAATTTTATTTAAACCAAGGCAAATAAATAAATACATGAAAAATACCTGATTCCAGAGTGGGCAGAGCAGGAAAATATGAAAGCAAAAGATAATAATGCAAACCACAAAAAAACGTGTGGCTCCCTGAAATGCTTGAAATCATTCCTTAAAGCAAAGCTTCCATCTGATTCTCCAATTCATTGTTTATTTGGCTCAAGTGAAATGTGAACCTCAAGGTGAAGAGCATTACATTCAAACTCCTCTCAAGTTAGCTGGTTCCTAAGCAGCGAGCAACAGCCTTCTGTTGTCATGTTAGCAACGATCAAGTCCTAAACCCAGAGAGATTTTTATCTCCTTCAGAGGGAAAGAAGAAGCTCTGATGCATAAAGGCACTTCAGGAGAGGCGGCCATTTGGAATTTACTTAGCAGTTAAGAAACACCAGCCACCTGCACCCAAGCTAATAATTCTCCTTTTAAGAGACTGATGCGGAAGTGGTGCAGCGGAAAACCTGACCCAAAATCCATCAGGTGAACACCGCTGAACTAGGGGGAAGTTCAGATCTGCAGCCAGACTCAGCACTAGTTCAGATAACATAAGAAGCCTCCTCAAAGACGAATGCATCCAAACCTGAATCAGTTCATTCAGGAGGTTCATAGATATTTGGGTGCTGTTGTTTTTTCCTTACATTTTGATTTTGCTTCATCTCAGCAATTCCAGGAACCATCTGGGACTTAAATCTATTTAGTTTGTCCCAGAGAAGTTTAAGAAATGACTTGATGATGGTCTATAACAGTGGTTCTCAAACTTGTTGGTTTGGTGACCCCTTTTTGCTCTGCTGGGTCCTCTCATACCCCGGGTATCTCCGCCAAAATGCTACCAAATTGAACTCTTCCGGTTTCAGCGGCATTTTGGTGGACCTGCAGCGTTCGTCTCTGTGTCCACCGATAGCAGATGCTGCCGATAGCAGAAGCTTGCCCTTCAGCAGTTTTTCGGCAGACTTACTCGCATGTTTGGTGCTTCCGCTGAAATGGCAGCTCGCAACCCCCCTGGAATCAGCCCGCGATTCCCAAGGGGGATCGCAACCCCCAGTTTGAGAACCACTGATGTCTATGAATCCTAATTCTCACTCAGTCCTCAAGGAGAGACCTCGAGAAGGAGACTTGCTGCAGCAAAGCTACAGGGGTCTCTGAGGCTGCCCCTGCCCTGCAACTCTGACCTGACCCCAGCTGATGTCAGGGTCTCTCTGTGAGGTCACCACCTCCCAAACACTTTTGCCCAATAGGCTGAGGTCATGCAAAAGGCCTTTGTGATGTCACTGCCACATCCACCCCTCCTCTGCAAGGCTGATATCCTGCCCCTGGCCAGTCTTTTAGGATACATTGACTCATCAGAATAAAGTGCCCTCAAATGAGTTACAGACCAACAATTGTTCCTAGTCATTATTCAGCAAGTATTTTAGAAAAACTAGAACATTAGAAACATCAACCGTTCAGAGACAATTATTGGAGAGAAGAAGCAATATTAATCAAATACCTGATTGGTTATGACTTACATGCAAGGTATACAAAGAGAACAAAAGGACCAGAGTCCTTCCTGTCAATAGCCCTCTGCTTGGCCAATCAGCATGGAGACTCTGACTGATGGGTGCTCAGGGGTCTCATCAGATGTCCCGAAGGATGGTCCAGGTCACCACTGGAGGGGGTCACTCTCACAGCACTATTCCAGCCCCACCTCTTTTTGAGGGCCTCCCACAATTAGAACAACCCTCCTCCCCAGACACACACGTACCTCTTTGGTGGAGGGATGGAAGGAGCAAAAAAGGGAAAAAAGAAGCAAGAGGAAAAAGAGAAAGGAGGGAGGAAAAGGGAAAACAAAAAGGACAAACCCCAGTATCCCCAGTGATTCTAAGGGACAAAGTCCTTGGCAGGAAATCAAATTCTACCACCCTAACATTGTGATTTCTGTGCCTAGAATTGAGCCGGCACCAAGTGGATCAGACTGAACAGGTTCCAAACCTCTCAGAGGCTCTTATCTTCTGAACAAGGACTGCAAAATCAGTAGTAGGAAAGGAGACAACTCTGAAGAGGTTCATCTTCATGTTCATGTAGTGGTTCTCAAACTTGTTGGTTCAGTGACCGCTCTTTGCTCTGCCGTGTCCTCTCGCTCCCCGAGTATGTCCACCAAAATGCTGCCGAATTGAACTCTTCTGGTTTTGGCGGTACTTCGGCGGACACACAGTGTTCGTCTCTGTGTCCACTGAAATGCCACTGATAGCGGAAGCTTGCACTTCGATGGTTTTTCGGCGGACTTACTTGCATGTTTGGAGGTTCCGCTGAAATGCCACCGAAGGCGTCGGCAGCTTGCAATCCCCCTGGAATCGGCCCGCGACCCTCAGGGGCGTCACGACCCCCAGTTTGAGAACCACTGGTCTATAAGTACCTACAAGGGGAGAAGATTTCTGATAATCTGCTCTTTCTTGTAGCAGACATAGGCAGAATGAGATCCAATGGCTGGAAGTTGAAGCTTGACAACTTTTAGACTAGAAATAAGGCACAGATTTTTAATATTGAGGGTTCTGAACCATTGGAGCAACTTACCTAGGAACATGGTGAATTCTCCACCACTCGAATTCTTTAAATCTACCTTAAGTAATTATATGGCCCCCATTAGAGTAGTATGTGAGCACTTTGCAGTCTTAGCCATATTTATCCACACAACTCTGGAAGATAGAACATAATGTTATCCCTATTTTACAGAGGAGGAACTGAGGAGCCTAAGTGACTATGTCTACACTACAAGTGTTACAGTGGCACAGTTGCAGTTACATCACTGTAGACACTTGCTACAGCTATGGAAGGTGGCTTTTCATCGCCATAGTAAATCCACCCCTTCAGGGGGCAGTGGTCAGGTTGATGGAAGAATTCTTCCGTCAATCAAGTGGTGTCTACCCCGGGGCTTAGGTTGCTTAACTATGTAAGGAGTATTGAATGTTTCGCACCCCTGAGCAACGTAGCTAACTTGGCTTATGATTTCGGTGCAGACTAGGAATTAGTGTCACTGAAAGTCAGTAAGGTTTAGGATCCTAAGACAGGTTCACAAGAGGAACTCAGGCATTCAACACTCAGTGCCTAACACTTAGGGGTCTGTACCATGCTGGGAATCCAATAGGATGCAGGAGGAGAGTTAAGCAGCTAAGAACGGGATTCACAGAAGCCAGCATGCTGAGCAGAGAGCCACCCAGGCTAGCCAATAAGAAATGCCAAGAAGAAGGGTGTGGCCTAAAGGGACTGCAAAGGACTTAAGATGCCTACGACCAGGCTAAAGGGGGGTCCCTATCTCTGCTCAGTTAAACCTTCTCCTGGAGTTAGGAGAAAGTGGGGGTGGGAAACTGAGTTAAAGGATGACTTCCAAAAATATGGTGAGGGAGTGCTTTACTTATCATTCATTTAGATATATTGTTGCAATGTTTTTCCATGTTGGTGCTGGGTTCCCTGGCCTCCTAATACAATTTTCCCTGGTTTCATACACAGACTCAGTGCTTGAGGGATGGGAAGTTTTTTCTGGTAAGGGGGTCCAGAGAAGGCAGTTAGTTTTCTCAGGATCGTAGGTAGGGGATCAAGCTGGTGTGTGGGTTAATTTTAAGAGGAACCACTAGACATTTGAACTCAGCCTCTATTGCACCCAACAACACTTGGCATTAGGGATACATGTAACAAAATGAGCAATTCTCCATTAGCAGTCATTTGCATGCAAGGAGACAGGTGTTCAAAAAGATCACGACTGGAAATGTGTATCACATACATTAGGCTTATGCTTAATTGCTGTTTCCATTCCCACAATTGCTTCTAGCCCATCTCCCTAGCTATCTGATAATCCTTGCTCCTTCCTAGACAGTCTCTTTTTCATTACAGAGCAAACTCCATAACAGACCCTGGGGGCCAGGTTCTGATCTCATTTATGCTGGTGTAACTTCATTGAAGTCAGTGGAGTTATTCTGGATTTACCCCGGTTTCACTGAGATCAGAATACAGCCCTGGGAGTTCAGACACTAAACGATCAGTGTTGCGTACGAGGTTTGACTGGCTGCCAGGTTACTGTATGTCAGAAGAATGTGTAGGGCCACATCCTCATCTGGTGAAAATTGGCATGGCTCAGTGGAAGTCAATAGGGCGATGCTGATTCGCATCGGCTGAGAAGCTGACCCATACACAGGAATGGGGTACATTTAATGAATTACCCAGAAAAAGACAATGAAGTTGTTTTCTCTATTTTTTTCACATATCTCTTCAGATTTTAAAGATACCCCGGGCTCTAGTTCTGATACTACGAGAGATCAGCCATCTGCTTTGGAGTCACTAAAGTCCTTTTAATTAAAGAAATCAGCATTTGCTGCCTGTAATTAAAGTTCTGGTGTTCCTTCTGCCTCGCAGTAGAAAGGAAGCCATGTGCATTCCCATTTTGGCCATATGTCCCAATGCACAATTTGAATGCTATTTTTATGGTGATCTCACATTGGCTAACCAAATGGTGCTATTATTACTGTAAACACCTTGGAATGGGAAGCTTCTGGGATTTGAGTTATCGACTTAGCAATCATATTCAGCACACCTAGAGAGCCTTTCCCCCGGGGAGCAGAGGGCATAGGACCTGATTCTTCAATCATGCTGTCAAGCTTCGGGGGTTCCTTCTGACATACACCAGGGTGAGAAAGGGGAGAATCAGGCTGGTTGGATATTTACCATGATGCAAACTACTCCTCACCAGCAGTGAGACCCCAAGGCCCTCCAAAGGGGACTTGCAAAACTGCTTCCACTGTCACACTCTATATGGTGGTTTCAGCTTCAGTGGGCAGCTGGAGCTTCATAGGCATCCCACGGGCAGAGGACGGCATGAAAGAGGCACTGAAGCAGGAGCACATCTCCTGGCAGCTTTACCCATGTCCCTTCACTGCCCAGCACCTCCCTGAAGAAGGGAAGGTTTGGCCACTTTCCACCACTGCAGCTCTCTTCCCTGTCTGTCCCTGGGGCCCTGCTGCTGGGTTAATGCTGGTTGAAGCTGGAGTAAATCATGCTTGTTAATCAGCGAAAGCAGAGCTAGCCCCAGTGCATGAGCCAGGGGTTGAATCCAGCCCTCCATACTGAGAAGAACTTTCCATGAGTTTCAGTGGTGTTAGCCAGACAGAGGCCTAAGCTCCATTTTAAAGAGAAACTAAGCACCTGCCCCCAGGAGAATTGAAGCAATGGGAGTATTTCCATGGCTTTGGTAAGCCTTTAGACACAGGGAAGTGGACTGACAAGCCCAAGCTAATGCAGGAAATTTATTACTAGGAAGGGAAAATAACCAAGGAGTCCTGGGTCCTCATCTCCAATGTTCTAACACTACTTACTGATTTTGTATTGACGATGTTTCTAGGAGAGGTCCTGTACAAATGTGTCGTTATTTTATTATTTTTAACAGGTGACATTTCACAGGGCAACAGCTTCCGCTGAGGGGAAATTCATTTGACTGCTCCAGTGGGGAAACATCTCTCTTACCAGCACAGCATTGTAAAGCCAGCCTGGCGCAGGAAGAGGTTTAAGAGAATTGCTAATGCAGAGATTTCCTCTTGCTTCCAAAGAATGCACTTCGCGGGGGTCTACACTGCAATCAGACACCTGCTGCTGGCCAGTGCCAGCTGACTCGGATTCCTGGGGCTCAGGCTAAGGGGTTATTTAATAGTGGTGTAGATATTTGGGCTCAGGTTGGAGCTGGGGCTTTAGGACCTTGTGAGGTGGGACCCTGCTTGGTCTCTGGCAACGTAGAATTAGAGCTGTTGCACGGAGAAGCTGGAATATTCACTTTGCCCTCTGCCGGAAGCATAAAGGAAGAGTTTGTGACTAGTTGGCTTCTGCTCTCAGCAGGCAGAAAGCATCCTGCTACACAGAGAGGGATTTGAATGCATCCTGAGCAGAGGGCGTGGAAGGGAACACAGAGAGCCAGTTGCATGGAGACAAATGATGAAGAGGGGAGTGAAACAGATCCAGGAACCCGTTCCAGACCCGAGCCCAGACAATCCCTATGTCGCCAACTGGTTTATATGACAAGGAGAGCAACTCACAAGCCAAATTAAGGGCAACAGCTCATCTCTGATCTGCACTGTGCATCGCTTCCCTGCAGTGCACTGGTCTGATGCTCTGGGGCATTGCTCTGCTGTTAAGATGATGCAATTCCATTGACTCCAAGAGATTCTGAGCCTGATCCCTCCCCCTCCGCCTTTACAGCAGTTTTAGACAGATGTAATTCCACTGATTGGAGTTACAGCAATGTAAAGCTGGAGTGGTGAAAATGGATACAGTATAAAGCCCAGCACTGGGACCAAGAGACCTGGATTCTGGTCCCGCCTTTGCCACTGGTTTTCATAGATCATAAAGGTCCCTTCTGGCTTTAAAATCATCTAGTCTGACCTCCTGCACTACACTGACCCTAGAACTTCACTGAGGGCATGTCCACATGGAGACTTACCGTGCAGCAAGCTGGGATGTACATCTACAGTGTCCCGGTGTGGGCCCTGCTGGTGAGCACTGGATACATCCCAGCTTGCTCTAAGTCTCCATGTAGACATGCTCTGAGTGATTCATGCATGAAGATCATATCTTACAGTTGAGCTAGACATATTTTTTAGAAAGAAACAGCCTATTTTGATTTAAAGACTTTCCTAGGTGAGCTGTAACCCTTATTGTTAAAACATTTGCACTTTATTTCTAGCTGGAGCTTATTCAATTTCTGCTTCCAACCGCTGGATTTCGCACAAATCCCTAGTTTGGTTCTGTGCAAGTCACTACCGCTCTGTGCCTCAGTTTCCCCATCTATACAACGGGGATAGTAATGTTTATCTAAGGGCCAGAACCTCAGCAGATATAAATCAGCATTTTAAACTCAATGAAGCGATGCCAATTTACAGCAGCTAAGGCTGAATATATTTTTAATGGACTCCTTGCCATAGCAACTCCCTGAGGGTCTGTGAGGCTTAATTCACTGGGGTTTGTAATATGCACTGTGGAGTTATTGAAAAGGAGAGTGTTGCCAGTGGGACAGTCAACGCTCCTTATGCCCTGGTCACCTGAGTGTGCAGCAGAGCTCTGCGGGGTGCAGACATTGGACTGGCCTCACTGGAGTTCCTGCTACAGCTGATTCAGTTCAGGCCCATGACTGGGTAGTGCCAGGAGCACATGCTTGCCACCAAAATTCAGAGGAAAGGGCCACTGCTGAGACACCTGACCAGGCAGTGATAAAGCAGCTTTTCTTTATACAAAGAACTCTCTTCCTTCTTTCCCTCCCTGTCTCCCAGCTCCGCTCCCTCGTTGCCTCAACAGATCTGCTTCAGGGGGTTACGAAGTGAATCTCCTGGTCTTGCTTCCACCATGCATGGAAAATAAAGAGCAATGCAAGGCAATACATGGTGCTGTCCCTGCTGATTAGCTCCTGCTCTCTCTAAATCAGGAACACCTGCCTTGCTAGCTCAGCAGGCATGGGGCAAGGAAAACAAATATCTCCAGGAACAAGAAAGCCACCAGGATGACAAGCAGCAGAGCACACATCACCCTGATGGAGCATTACTTGGGCCGCAAGCACGGCCAAAAGGCAAGACATCCTAGTTTCTCCCCTCCCCTCCCCAGTGGGACTGTCAGTTCATTCCCTTCCCCAGCCGGATTCTAGGGGGTTGCTTATTTCCAGTGACGTATGACAGCGGGGAATGCTCATATATCCAGCGGACGGGCTCATTTATACAGTGTTTGAAAAATAGATGGTGTATGAAGTGCAGTTTGGTGTTGTAGCAGAGCTCTGTTCTACTTGGGGTGTCAGGGCACATGATTAAAACCCTTTTATGGGAAATCAATACTTCACTCATTATAATGTTCATTCTCCTACCTAAAACGCACCAAGGTGGACTTGTAAGATGGTGCACTACAGACACACACACACACAAACTCACATTCTCCTACCTAAAAGCCACCAAGATGGACTTGTAAGAAGGTGCAGTACACACACACACACACACAGGTTTGTCCATTAGGAAGCCCAGTCTCCTCAGCATTTATTTCCATTTCCTAAGCAGATACACAGGTAAATAAATAGTAACAGGCTTCTTTCCTAACAGGCTAGTAATAGGCTGGAGCAGGCACCAAGCCCACTAACTGTAAGATGAAATGCCCCCCACTAGAAATATTGGCCCAAATCCTCAGCGAGATCCTGGCCAAGGAGAGCCCAGAACAGCTCGGGAGAAGAAGTACAGAGGTGGTTATTGTATTCCCCAGATTCTGGCCCTGCTGTATGCCAGGTTGGTCTCTTAGGGTAGCTTAGAGCAGCCTGAGGGTTGCTTTGAATCACATCAACTGTCAGGGGTCTCGGGGCTCATGTGACAGCTGTGCTTCACAAGAGACCAGGGACGTCCCCTATGTCATAGCAGGGATGGGGGCTCTCGACTA
Source organism: Dermatemys mawii (assembly GCA_007922305.1). Lineage (NCBI taxonomy): Eukaryota > Metazoa > Chordata > Testudines > Dermatemydidae > Dermatemys > Dermatemys mawii. Next base: position 6,797,211 of record ML677360.1, on the reverse strand, counting down.
CTGAAGAATCTTGGTGAGTGAGGAAGGTTCCCCCAATGGCTGGTTAAACTGGGTTTGTGGTTCAGAAAATGCACGGGCGGCATGGCAGGAAGTGGGCTGTTATTAATAATAGCAAAGCCCTTCCAAATTTACCCAGGCTTTCCTCATCTGAGAGATTGTTTTGCCTCCCATACTGTGATCAGTCAGTATTGAAACCATAGCAACAGAGCGGACTGTGGTGCTAAAAATGAGGTGGAAGCAACAATCATCATCTGTGCATGTTTCTGTAAAGCTGGCTTGTCTCAGTTCTTGCAAAGACAAAAGATGTTTAGGTTTCAAGTGTGTGTACGTGTGGCAGCAGGGAAGGTGGGGGGTGGGCAGGAACCACCCTCTGTGTCCCTGGATGTGTCCCTTAATCTCTCTGTCTCAGTCTCATTTTCTGTAAAATGGGCTCTGGGCTGAACTCTCCAACCATTCCTGAGGCAAAACGCCTATTGATATTCATCCCAACCAATCCAACAGGGAATTCAAACGTGCACTGCAAAAGTGTCCTCAAAATTCCCACAGGCATCTCTGCCCCCACTCCAAATCTCAAGTTCCACTTCAGTGACATTTTCACTGCAATTGTGCACTCCATGGGCTGGTGGGTATAGTGCATGTATGAGGCACACTGACGCAAGGAGCGCTGGGCGAACTCAGCTTGGAACGTTGGGTTCTAAATGGCTTGTGTGATTATACTATTTTACAATGAAAAACGGCCTTTAAAAGTTTAAACCTTTTAAAAAATCCATCAAGAAGATCAAAGAACAGTGAATTTGGGGGTGTAATGAAGTTGGCAGCGCTCCTTGTAAGAGCGTTATAGTATAAATAGCACGTGAGAGAGTTTGAGTACCCAGAAAACCAGCTACTATCTACAGACAGATCAATGCCTTCACTTTACATTGAGCTGGTGAAGTGGGAGGAAAAAAGGTGATTCACTAATGTTTTTGTAAATAAAAGTGACATATTAAGCAGATGATTGTTATTTTCTATTTGTTTCGCGGCACTGCGTAGGAGACCCAGTGGATTCTCCAAGATTTTTAAACCTAGACTGGATGTTTCTATAAAAATATGCTCTAGTTTAATTAGGAATTACTTCAAGGATGTTCTCTGGCCTGTGTTATACAGGAGATCAGACTAGGTCAGTGGTCTTCAAACTGGGGTGTGCGCAACCCTGGGGGTGCGCAAGCCCACCCCAGGGGACACGCGAGACCCTGGTGCCATCGCCGAGCCTGCCTGGGATTTTAGTCCCGCAGAAATGCCACCGCGGAAAACGGAAGCTTCCACTTTCTGTGGTGGCATTTCAGCGGACATACTCCCCAGGGGCCGCCAGACTTCTCCCTCTGAGGAAAGGGGCCATGGGGGGAAAGGTTTGAAGACCTCTGGACTACATGATCCCAGCGGTGCTTTGTAGCCTTATAATCTATGAATCATGGATCAGGGGACCAGTGTGCTAAGGGCTGCAAACACAGAACAAAAAATGTTCTGGACCTCAGAGAATGTACTTATTACATATGAATCATGAAAACTAAGATGGCTGCTCGGCATTTATGAAAATGGCAAATCCCTACAATGGAATGAATTTTAGTAGGGATGCTTATTTGTCTTGGAAAGTATGCTATATGTTATTCCGCTGCTTAAAGTACTCTTGTCACTGGACACTAACCACAAAAAACAAATAGTCAAAGTAGAGATGGCCTAAAAACCCAAACGTGTTGGTGGTGGGGAGGAGAGAGAGGATATCACATTCGTTTGGATATTTTTCTTTCAAAATTTGGAATCTCAAAGCTCAAAACATTTCCGCCAGCTTGATGGCAGTTTTAAAATAGGGGCAAATGTTTTTGATTCTGTTTTAATTTAATTCCTGTTTTTTTTAATTTCAGCTTTTTGCAAAATTTTAAAACTCAAAGAACTTTGACCAGCATTGTGAATAACAAATACTTTGAGAATTATGTTTCGATGCAACTACTTGGTGAAAAAATATGAGCGGTATCCAATCCACTCAGAGGAAATTCATGAGTGAATGAGCCTCTACACTCTGTGGAACAAGTGGGATCAGAAAAAGAATCTTTGTACACAAGCGGGCAGCTATTCAATTATTTTTGGACAATCTGCTTCACAGAGAAAGTAGCTGGAAGAGTAGGGACAGGACTAAACAGCTAAAGGTAGCCAACTCTGACCTAAATCTTATCAGATGTTGATCTGTGCTGTGCTATCTTCCAACTGCCCATATGCTGAATCAGTCTCGCTGTTGCGATGTCTTTACAAAAAATAAATGGGATCGAGTAAAGGCATCCATAAAAGAAATAAGAATGAAACAATGTGTCAGGTTTCCAGTGGAGACTAACACTTCCCCAAAATAAATGACTCTCCGTAGGACATTCTTCAGAAAAACTCTATCTTAACATTTATGCCCCGGGGAAAAAAATATCTTACAATCACTATGATAAGGAGACAACCAACCTTGCTCTCATCTGTCATTGTCATCATATGGGGAAGCGTGGGTCTGTGGTCCAATCCTCAGATTTAAACACCCCTGGAGAACTTGCCTCATGGACTCGCTTGCACCTCAGGTTCAACCCATCCCTTTATTCTCCATAACTGAATCATGAGCATTGCTGGGGGCAGAGTTGTTTCTTGGGGTTTGGACAAGGATGGAAACTAGAAGCTGCTATGAGGTGAGCTGCATTAGAGAGTCGGGCTATGAATCAGACCTTCGGAGGTTGGAAGGAAGGGAGTATTTGGTGAGAATTATGTGGTGTGATATAAATGCAAAGCGTTATTCTGTTCATCAGCAGTAACAGAAATTCCTTGCTGTGTTAACTCAGGTCACCCAGTGGCAAAAGCCCTCATTGCCCTGTGCATGCCCCTGGATTTCCGCTCGGGTGCTCTGGGGTGTAGCTGTGGAAGAAGCCGATTGCCACTGCCTCTTATCGTGCAGGCAGCTTTTCAGGAGTGCATGTGTCTGCCCCTCAGGAAGTCCTGGAGGACTCTGCATGTAGGGGGAGAGCGCCTCTCCCCCAGACCAAGGAGGACGAGGAGCTTCCTCTGCCCAGACAAACCTGCTCTGAGAAAAGGCAAGGGATTGGGATGGGACTCATTAAATTCAAGAACCTCTCAAGGGCTGGGGTAATTTGACATTCAATTACCGTTGCTGGGAAAGTGAGGAGATAAACTTGTTGTACAGGTGCTTGAAAGGGTCCTAAGATCCTTCAGGTGCATGGGCTGTCAGCCTCCCATCCCTACCTCCGAGCAAACAAAATGTCAAGGAGGCAGACGAACCTTGCCATGCTCCCTCCAACCCCTTCATTCCAAATGCATCCCCTGGATCGCAGGTGGTAATTAAAGCAGCAAGGGACCATTGATGCTGGCGTCTGAAATATTAAGTTGTTTCACTTACACTTACAGTTGTGAGTGTTCCCACGGAGTGTGGGAGGTGGGGAGATGACGGCGCTCCTGTAATTTCAAGGTCTTTGCTACATCCACTTAACAGCAACAAAAACTGTGCAGGCATATTAAGGATTCTGACAATTTATTGGCTACTCAGCTATCAGAACCTGGCTAATTACTCAACCTCTCACCTCTTTGTTGTCTGGAAACATTTGTTAGCAATTAAGCACACCTATCTAATTCCCCCCAGTTTGCTGGAACAAACACTTTGTGTTTTCCAGGTTTGAAGAGAATAACAACCGTTGGATTAGCGGTCCCCAACTCACCCCTCTAATTTAAGTGCTAGCTTGGTATTGTCATCCTGTTTCTAGAAGCTTATGAAGCCTGCTGCTTTCCAGCACAAATGGGATTTGGAGGGAAAAGCCCTTCTGAGATTTTTATTTTAAACGGTTGGTTTCTATGTACTGACCTGGTTTCACACTCACACCCATGGCCGTGTAGATTAATACTAAGCAGGTGACTTTACAGGAGTTAAACCCCAAACCAGACCTTTCTCCTTGGCTCTCCAGGGGAACATTGCTATTGGGGTCCCTTAGTACTCTTGGACCAGAAGTATCATGACTGATTTGCCTGTGCATTTCAGAACTGTAGCTCTTTGCATGTGGCTTTTAATAAGCACCACAAAAAAGAGATCAGAAATGATCCTTCATACCCTTGCGGATCTAACAGGTAATGGCAAAAGACCCGATGCAGTCATATGTCAGAAATCCAGCATACTGCAGAAAGTTAACGCCTTTCTGACTAGTTCTCGCCTTCTTCTCTCACACTACATGCTCATAACGCGCAGTGGTGTCATTGGAAATTGTGCTCCAATAGCTAGCTTGTGCATGAGTAGTGAATCAAAGTTGTGGGGCACAAGCATTGGGTTTTTTTTCATACTGGACACCTGTTGCTGACTGAACGGTGAGCAACTCATAATGTGTAGCCACTACAAACAGAATGCATTGCACGGCATATGATACCGGGGTATGATTTTTAACTCATTCAAGTATGTACAGAGACACTGACTAACAAAGGTCACAGTTCAGTGGAACACTGAGGATCGGTGGGGCCAAGTAACTAGCAGTGTATCCTCTCTAGAGGCCTTTCAGAAAGGTGACAGGGCTGTACATGTATGTATCTACATAGGTAGACATGAGTTCACAGGGATGTGTATGTGCATACATGAGTTTCCATGTATGTATGCGTGTGAATGTGTGTCTATGGGTGGGCATGCATGTTCACCTACCTGTGTGTTTGCATACGGCACCTGTATGTGAGCATTCAAAGTATGGGCACTCTTAGATGTATCCTTCTGCTTTCCTAAGTCTGCTATCTTACAAAGGTACGGTGGTAGCAGATGGCTGACTATGGGTGAAGAGCATAACAGTGACACGGCCAATGGTGCAATGGTGCCGAAAGAGATGTCTACACAAAGAGAGTGATGATCTGACTTCTCTGCAGTGCTCCATAGCTTTTAGAGATCAAGGACTCTAGGACTGCAGTAACATCTGCATGTGGTCAATCCCTCCCGCGATGTTCAAAGAGAGATCATCTTTTTCTTGAGACTAGGGTCATGTCCTGCACTCACTGAAGTCAATGGCAAAACCTCCATTGACTTCAGTGAAGCAGGATCGGACCCCAATACATGGCCTGGAGATCTATTCCTAGCTAGCCACATATTTCCAAGTAAAGTCATAGTCGTATCTCAGAAGTCAATATGGAATGAAGAGAAACACTTGGTAGGGCTTGATTTTGCTTCCAACTTTGAGGAGACAAATTTGTACCCAGAAATAATTTTGTCTGCAATTTTTATACCTGCAACGTATTCCTGGTAAACTGATGGGACTTAGACATGTCTCCCGTATCTCACTGTGATAAAATCACAGTGCTAAGATTTCGACCTTAGAACAATCCAGCCTTGAAAAATTGTAATGAAAATGTTACCAGCCCAAGCACAAAATTTGCAAATTAGCTCATTATCAGGATGACTGAAAAAAATCTAAAGATATTTTATCCACCCATCAAAAATGAGTAGGACAAGAGAATTGTGCAATCATATTATAATTCTGGACAAGTTTGATTTAGCATTATTTATCCCAAAAGGATATAACCCACCCAATGCAAAGGTTGTTGTGGAAAGGGTCTTGTGAATTTTCTTGGGATTGATTCAAACTGGAGGTATTATTTCTTCCTTGAATTGCATCTCGAATAGAGCCATCCTTACATTAAAGTGTCTTGAGGAACTGAATTTCAGAAAAATAAAAGGAGAGAGAATCATGCTTATTGATTTGGGTACTCGATGCCTAGAGCTCAACCAGCTGTTTCCATGTTATTCATATTTATTGAGCTTTTGCATTTCATTTGAGGGTGACAGACCCTAGATCAAAATTTGCTGAATGAAAAAAAGAGACTGCAGCCAACAATGGAGGTATCATAGAATATCAGGGTTGGAAGGGACCTCAGGAGATCATCTAGTCCAACCTCCTGCTCAAAGCAGGACCAATCCCCAACTAAATCATCCAACAGATTTTTGCCCCATATCCGTAAATGGCCCCCTCAAGGATTGAGACAGATTCCAAAATACCAGTCAAGAGTAACATAGATGTGGTGCTTCTTTCATGACAATTACCCAGTTGTCTTTACAATACAATGGCTCTAGGATTCCTGAACGTGTCAGAGATGCACCCTTGGGCCTGCCACTATTCCTAATTCACAGTTTAACTCAAGAAAGTGAAAGAATCATCTCAGCTTCATCACAATAATTAAAAAAGGCCATGAGTCCAACCTCCACAGGACTTTGCATGAGTGTAAAGATCCACCCACATTAGTTCTGTTTCAGGACTTGGCCCAAACCTAAGATTTCACTGTGGCTTAGAACTATGCACACAGATAAGTGCACACATTTCTACACCTGAGTTTTGTGTACAATGCTGTGCTAAGAGGTCCTTTTCAACCACAGGATTGTTCATGAAGTCACACAAAGGCCCTGATCCAGTGCACCCTTTAAGCATGTGTGTAACTTTCAGCATGTGCTTAAGTCCAGTTGACTTCAGTAGGAAAGAATCACATTCTTAAAATGAAGCACATGCTCAGATGCTTTGTTGAATAGAAATGCTTTGCTAAACGGAGGGCTATCCTTAAAGTGTTTTGTAACATTGGATTTGCTAACTGGTCAAAGAAACAAGCGTACAGTTTTGCATGCAAGGTTCTATTTATCTGGGTATCTGGGCCTGAAAATTCAATTGTTTTCTTTTTGTCCCCAAAAGTCTGAGAAACTTCCCCATCTGATTTTTGTGACTCAGACGGTTCTCGATTTGCTGGCAAAAATGTTTTTCTAAAAACATATTTTAAAATCCCAATAAACTGTGATGATGAAAAAGATAAGAATCAACATAATTGCTCAGGAGCATGGAAGGGTTTTTCAATTCATGTGGGGTGCTTAGTGAGTGACACAGACAAACAGAGACATTAGGTAACAAACCCCCTCCATTCTCTACACCTGCACTTTATACTTTTTAGTCTATACATCACAGGCAACATTAAATTAAGTTAGTTAGATAGATAATTTAATTTCTTTTGATTAGGTGCCAGAAATAAGCAATTGGTGAATGACAGAATGTTTTAATGAGTCCAAAGTCTGTGGAATCTTTTTTTTCCCCCCGCGTCAATTATAATTTCAAAGCAAAATTCCTATGAGACCAATTTATTGGGAACGCAAAGAGCCTTTTGTTCTAAGGCTCCCAGGCTGCAGTGTGCCCTACCTGACCCTGCATCTGTTTGCTTTGCAGTGATTATGCTTACTCAGATAAGATGCTGAATGCTACAGCAGAAAGCTCTGGGGAGCAGATCACTTTTCCTGGCTCACAAGAAATATTCTGGTGCGATTACTTACAAAAAAGATAAATAAGCTGCACAATCAGGACTTTTTACTGATTTCTGAAGCTGTCCTGGGATTTTTAGATTAGCGTCATGTAGAATTCCTTATTCATGTATTGCAAGAACCTTGGCTATTTCAGAACACCCTCCTCTGAGTATGCACAACACACTGTGAGCAAGATCCTCAGCTAGGGTGACCAGACAGCAAGTGTGAAAAATCGGGACGGGAGTGTGGGGTAATAGGAGACAATATAAGAAAAAGACCAAAAAATCGGGATTGTCCCTATAAAATCGGGACATCTGGTCACCCTATCCTCAGCTAGTGTAAAGTTGTGTTGATTCACTGGAACTTGGCTTGATTAACACTAGCTAAAAATCTGGCCCTGAATCTAAAAAAGATACATTCCCAGAGCTTTAATATTCTACTAGTGCTACAGAAAGGCAGCGCGTTTTGATTTCCTAAACAGTAGCTCATTGTTATTCAGTGGCGTTCACCCTGAGGGAACATGGAATATAAAGGCTCCAGGGCTGCCCTCCACCCAGCCTCAACAACAGAAAATATTTATTTACCTCATCACCCATGCACAGCCCTCTCCTCGCCTTACCCACCCCATTGTCACGTTGCTCTTCTGCCAATATCTTGACCTTTCCTTATCCCTGACCCCAGCTGTGGACTCAGCACTTCAAGGTACAGATCAGTCATGAGAACTGAGAGTGCTCAGCATCTCCTTGGACCTTAAGCTGGAACATCTCTGGGGCAGCGACCCTGTCATTTCTTTAACACACTCTGCAGTGTCGGGTGCACCTGTGGCAATTACCAGTCACATTGAATGCTGGTAATAATGGAAACTACCTCAGTATAGTGTGTGTTCCAATGATACCATGTGTGTTATATTTACACTACAGCTGGAATCAAACTTGGAATTTCCAATTTTACAGAAAAAAACATTGTTCAGAATCGGTGCTTGTGAACATTTGACTCTGGATCCTTTCGTGTGGTACCAGCTCCTCTCTAGCCAGGATGCCGCCATTCAGTGCCTGGGCTTTTTCATCTTCCTTTCTACGTGAACCACTTCAACAGAGTCTGCAATTTAACAATTTCAACCCTATTTTTCCAGTTAGTCAGGGTTGGGCTGTATTTTAATTCTATCTTCCGAAGTATCTGCGATTAAGTATCTTCCTCCATCAAAGCCCAGCATTACTATCCACTCTGTGCTTCAGCAGTGGAAATGATGAACAGGACTGGGCCCTGTGATATCCCATTTGACACCCACCTCCCAATATAAGACTGAGCTCCACTCAGCCTTGGCGTAAAAAGATCCAGTTTCACTGGCGATATAGCTCCACTAGCTTACACCAGCGCTGAATTTGGTCCTTCATGTTCAGGTTTTTTTAGCCTCATGGGAATCCATGTTATGATAGTGTCATCCAATCTGTATTTCTCCCTTTTCTTAATAATAATGCCACGTGGAACAATATCAGACTATGTACTTAAAGGCCTATGAAATAGGTGAGCGATGCAAAATGTGAACTAAATGGATGCAACGGCAAAATATAGGCAACATCCAACTGGATTAGACCCGCATAAACCAGCATCTATCTCTGACAATGGCCAGCATCAGATGCTTCAGAAGAAGACGCAAGAATCCTGGCAGTAGCAGATGTGGGGTAATTTGGCCCCTGCACAGGTCTCCTCCTAATCCCTACAGATTGGGAAGCCTGAAACCTCTTCCTAATTTTTTATAGCAGTAACTATCATTGCTCAATGTTCTTGTTATCCACAGAAACACCCAACCTCTTTTTAAATCATGCTAAATTTCTGTCTCCATGATATTATGTGGCAGTGAGTTCCACATATTTATCATGTGTGGTGTGAAAGAGTATTGTTTTTATTGGTTCTGAATTTGATAACTTTTCATTTCTGTGAACATCCCCTTGTTCTTGAGTTAGGAGACAGGGACAACAGAAGTTTCTGATCACTGTTCTCATTATTTAATATATATTTTTATGACCCCACTTATTTGTCTACTTTCTAATGTAAAAAATCCCACTCTTTTAAATTTTTCTTAATGGGAGAGGTTTTCCAGGCCCTTGACCATTCCTGTCACCCTTCTCCAAACCACTACCAGTTATCCAATTCCTTATACATCCTAACATTTTGTTTGCTATTTTGATCACAGATGCACACTGAGCAAACGTCTCAATTGAACTGTGTACTGTGGAACCAAGATTCCTTTCCTAAGTTCACATGGATAATTTAGAACCTGTCAGGCATACAAACAGTTTACATTTTCCCCTCTGATATGCATTATTTGCCTTTGTTGACATTGAACTCCATTTGCTATCGTGTTGCCCTTTCACCTAGCTTGCTTAGATCTCTGTGACGTTCCTCACTTTCCTCTCTGATCCTGCTTAAACTAAATAAATTTGTTTCATCTGCAAAGTTTGCTACATCACTGCTCAATCCCCGTTCCAGATCATTAATAAATATACTGAACAACACTGGGCCTATCGAACAACACTGTATCTACTACAGAACTTTGAGGCACCTGCTGTTAACCTGTTGCCATGATGAAAATTGACTGTTTAATTTTAGTCTTGGTTTTCTACCTCTTAGCCAGTTTTTGATCTGTGACAACACTTTGCCTCTCACTCATGACTGCTTAGCTTCTTTGGTAGCTTTTTGTGAGGGGCCTTGTTGAGGGCCTTTTTTCAGAGTCTAAATAAACTATGTCAGTGAGATCTCCTTTATTCACTCCTCTACTCATATGGTCAAAGAATTCTCATGTTAGTTTGACATAGTTTCCCTTTGCAAAAATTATGCTGATTTGAGCTTATCTTGTACAGTGCCTAGCACTTTCTAGTGCTATAGCAATAAAAATAGTAATAAATAATAGTTATCTGTCCATGCAAATGTAATACTGCCAGACCGCGGTCTCTGTTGGGTGGGATCGAACCTTGGAAGCTAAATGCACGAGACTCGACTGCCTGAGCCAAAAGTCAGAGGCCTGTTAGCTAAGGCTGTAGAACAGGCTCATTAATCTCTCTAAGTGGCCTTGGTGCCACTAGATGGGACAGGACACCACACCCAGGAGGAGTGTGGGTTATACAAACAGATGTTGTGCCTGCGCCTTTGCTAACTGCATGCACAGCTACCCATATAGAAATACAGTTACCTGGCTTTGCATGCCCTCTTGCAGGACTGTAGCACACACAAAATGCAAAGTGCAACAATCTTGATTTACCCAGTATGTGGAGCGTCAAAAATCATTCCACAATGGTTTTTACTAAAATGAAGGTATCCTACATCTCCTTTATCTACTAAAGGTGCTAATTCCATCAAAGAAAAAAATGAAGTATGTTAACTAACTTAATTACACACACACACACAGAAACCCCAGTATTAACTATGTAACTCATTTGACATAGGCCACTGAACATCTGCCAGATGGCAACGAGATTCAGATCCTGTTGACCTGGTCTGGATGCAAGCTGTAACCCTTTCGTTGATATGCTGTGCAGAGCTATTGAAGAATCCCAGCTGTGATTTTTGATATCAGACATTCGGGGTGAGTTAAGGAAGGAGTGGGGTGAACAGAGCAAACCATTTTCTGTGACCGTGTGCTTTAATTTTAAAAGGAATTTCAAGCTCACTTCCCTTTTTGCTTTCCACAGGCAGTTGAGATTGATTTTTACTCGCAAAGATGTTTCCTGGAAATGAATTTCAAAGTCACCTGCACCAGTGTTCATGGAAACCAAATTTGAAACCAGGAAGAGCATTTCCACTAGAAGTGAGTATTCCCTTCACCAGTCAGAGAACTGCAGCAATACCATGTGACTGAGTTAGTAAACAACACAGCACTCACTTTGAATATTCATGATGGGTCCAAAAAGTGAGCATTTTGAATAGACATTTACCAAACATATGTGAATAATGAATGAATCTCAGGAAACTGCACCCTGTTAGTGGATACTCCATGAGCAGAAAAAGAAGCAACGTTGGGTGAATAAACTCCACTGTGAACCATTTGTTAATTCTTAATTCTAAGCACAGGAGCAGTCCGCTTGGCTGCAATGGGACTGCCCATATGCTTACATGTTTAGCTGCATTGGGCCCAGAATGCTCAGCATTTTGTAGGATCACTCTCTAAACATGGAGCCCAAGAAGGAACTCAGATTAGATTCTTGTGACATTCCACAGGTGCACCCTATTTATCTAGTGCCCTACTTCATTCAATTTCACTCCCAAAGTGCTGTATGCTATTGGTGTTAAATTCAAAAGAGACAATTTCCTGCTCCCTCCCCACTCCTAAATCTAGACCTGAAATCTAAGGAGGAATCATATTGTCTCATATTTTCCACTTAAAAGAACATTCTAAACAGCTGTGTTGCATCAAAGGGGAAATGTGGCTGTGACTGAGGCTTTTTGACTGACTCCACAAGTGCACAGAAAGATCCATGCACTCCAGCAGAACTTTTGTGCTTGGAGAGCAGGTAAGAGGAGTGGCCCTGCAGAGAGCTGAGAGCTAGATCTTACTGAGCAATAACTATTTTAAAATCCATTGGAATCTTCACTGGGAGTTAAGGGAAGCATGAGAGAAAGATATTGCTCATGTTGCAACATCCTTGCACCCCAATATTCACCACTGTCATGTAATTAGGATATGTTTTGTACCAAGTGTGCTTTGTGAGGTGTCATATCTAAAAGTCTTGATCTGCTAGACAGTAATATCAGTAATATCTCATTGGACTGTATGTGCTATCATCGTATGTGAAGTTATGAAGTTTGGCTATGTATGTGTTACTGAAATGTTGTGAGGTTGAAAACACTCACAAGAAAACACCCACAAGAAACAAGAAACAAGAAACAGGTACAACAGTAATAAGGCCAAACAATATTAATGGCTTATTGAAAAAATGCACAAAAACACATGAATTATCCCAGGAACTATGTGCAATAGAAACCTATCAGAGATAGCTCTACACAATGGGAACGGTTTGACCCAGGTCACAGCAAAAGAGCTTTCCAGCAAGTGGGAAGAAGATATAAAAAGGAGACAATGACATCATGATGGGACCTCACTCTCCCTACTACAAGACACCTGGAAACAAGGGGCAAGGACTGAACTGTGTGAAGTGATGGTCCCAGGCTGAGGGATTTTTAGCCTGTGTATGAAAACCTGGGAAAGCCAAAATGCAAAGCCAAAGCAACTTGTGCCTTAAGAACCTGCCAGCTAGTTTATCACTCAAGGTGAGAATTTACTAATTCATATCGTACCTAACTAGTGTGTTAAACTCAGTTTGCAGTTTTCTTTATTTACTAAGGTAATCTGCTTTGATCTGTTTGCTATCATTTATAATCACTTAAAATCTATCCTTTGTAGTTAATACATTTGTTTTGGTTTTGTTTGTGTGTAGAAATTATAACTGGGGGCAGAAAGCTGTTGCATATCTCTCTCCACATTGAGGGAGGGGGTGAATTTTATGAGCTTACGCTGTACATTTTCCTGTGCAGCACAAGATGGTAAAACTTTGGGTTTACACTCCAGAAGAGGGTTTACTTTGGGTTTACACTCCAGAAGGGTTTACACTCTAGGTTTACACTCCAGAAGGGGGTGCGTGCTTTAGCATCCTTTTACACTCTGGGTTTACATTCCAGAAGGGGGTGTGTGCCTTAGCTAAGTCGTCCCATGCAGAGTTGATTTCAGCATCTGTATGGAGATGCAACTGGGTGTGTCCCTATCTGTGTGTATGCTAGTAAAAGAGCAAGTTTGGAGAGTTTGGCAACCTATCACAGCACCACATGGTGAAAGGGAGCCCAGGCTGGTGGGTCAGGTGGTCTCAATGGTACCCTGGTTCCAAGTGGCACCCTGGGAGAAACCCATCACACATGTATAGATCTAATTAGAAGTTTAGGGGAGTTTCTACACAATTTGAAGGTGCTGAATTTGCCCAGTGGACAGGATGAGAAAAGGGAATTATTTCAATCAACAAGCAAAATACACACAAATCAACACCTTGTCGTCTTGAGCGAACACCACTGACTTCATTCCTGCTATATGCTTCTAATGAACAAAACGACTATTTAACGTTCACTTGGTCTGCAGAGCTGGCCAAGCAGAAACGTTTTTAGCCATCCAGGCAGCCTGGCTTTAAATGTGCCCTGGAAGAGTTGATCAACCAGGCAATAAAGTAAAGTTCAGTGGAGTTTAATCTTTTCTGAATTCACTTTTAGGACATTTCCTGCTCTTCCTACATGAGTCACCAGCCCAAACAAGCTATAATTTAAAACTTGTCTCTAAAACTGCTGCTGAAATGGGGAAATCAATCTGCACCTCCTCTGCACAAAGGTGTTGGGTCAGGGCACATGTCCTATCACTAATGGTGTTATTTACACAGAGAAAAATAAGCAGGGTCTGGCTGAGAGCCAGGATGGACTTCGTGCCAGATAGAAATCAAATTTCATATCAGCTGATAGGGACCGATATGTGATTAGAAGGTGAAGCAAACAAGCTCAGTAATTCCTGAAAGAGCTTCCTAAAGACAGACTGCTGTCTAGCTGATCAGTTCTTCACAGCACATATATCTACTGAATGAATCACGGAGGGTGGCATTTTCAGAGCACTGGCCCAGCTCTGTTTCCAGCCAAGTCAGTGGAAGTTGACTTCAGTGGGAGTTAGGCCAGTGCTGAGTGCTTCTGAAAATCACATCTCTATCTGTGATACACGCAAGCCTACCTTCTACTAGACAACTCCTTGTGGTGATGAAAGACAGACCATGTTTAACTCTACCCACATAGACATGTGTGTCCTATCCTATGTTGGAAATTACCACTGCCTCTGCTTCTGTAAATGTTGCACGTTCCTGCCACATGTTTCAACCTACCTGTCTGGAAGCTATTTTCATTTTTAATGTGAATGTTCAATGCAAAGAGACACTGTCAATTTGAAAATAGTATTTCTGCCTGAATGCTTTGCAGAGACAAGGTGGAGGAGGTAACGTCTTTATTTGGACCAACTCCAGTTAATGAGAGAGACAAACTTTTGAGCTACACAGAGCTCTTCTAGCCCTGTGTAGCTGCAAAGCCCCCCAGCCCCCATCAACAGAAGTTGGTCTAGCAAAAGAGATTGTCTCACCCACCATATCTCTCTAAAGTTTTGGGACGGACACAACTATAACAGTGCATACACCAATGAATGCTTTGAACACAGTCGTGCTACAATAACGACTGTATTCACTCAAGCTGAAAGAAGCTAATGTGCAGATTCATTTTTCTCCACGTTTTAGGTTACTTTGTTCATTTGAACTAGTGTGACCAGATGTCCCGATTTTATAGGGACAGTCCCGATTTTTGTCTCTTTTGCTTATATAGGCTCCTATTACCCCCCACCCCCGTTCCAATTTTTCACACTTGCTGTCTGGTCACCCTAATTTGAACTCACTTGGGACCTGAGTCTTCATTTACCCTAAGTTTCCTTGAAAATGTATCCCCACTCAGAGGCCTTTTATGCTGTCAGAGTGGTATAAAGGGGCCCTAGAGTAATCAGAAATCAGACTCCATGTCTCACTTGTTCCATGTGTTAGTTTCACAGGGGATAGTTCCATAGAAAAGGGTAGGAAGGGTGGATTAGTGGCTAAGATACTGGTGTGGAGTGCAGAAGCCCAGAGTTCAATTGCTGATTTATCCACAAACTTGTATGACCCTGGACAAGTCACTTATTCTACCCCAGGTCTTAATTCCCCAGGTATAAATTGGCGCAAATAGTTCCATACCCCACCGTGCTGTTGAGAGGTTCAAATCCTTTAGTGATTGTATGGCACTCATATACTAGGGTAATAAGGACCCAGACAAAGGGGAAAGTATGTGAAATGGCTTTTATATGTAAGCAGGGTCTAAATGAACTCTCCTATGACAATGGGGAAAGAGACTTCAGGAGCAAACTGTATTTACATGAACACACCTACTCTGTATAGGTATCTAGCAGACAGGAGCTGTGATCAGCTCCAGGTGATCAGCTTTGTCTGGTGTTGGGTTACAAATCACTTTAGTACTGAATGCAGGGTAGTGAAATGTTGTTATCAATGTTATCTTCATTGTATGACTAACGGGGAGCAGAACTGTGCAGGACTTGTCCCGATTGAGGGCTCACCCTCAGCTGAAAGAAACTCGTTAAGCCAGGGGCTCAAATGCCAGACCCTTGTGACAGTCAGAAGGGTGGGGACAGGTGTCCTAGCCAGGAGGTGTGGATGCTCCCTCAGGGTCTGTAGCATGGTTTAACCTGTCCCTCTCCACTGTTCAAAGATAGACCTAAATAGGAGCCTTTTCTTATTTCAAATACTCAATAAGAGCTGAAATCACTTATCGAGAGGCAATGTTTCCGCCCAGCCTGCTGAGAGCTAAAAATCACTAAGAGACTGATCTACAGAGGTCACGGCAGAGAGGGAGGTGGCAGCAGAAGGTAACTGACGTGCAGCTGGTGAAAGTGGTGGGCATTCAGCTGATGGGAGCAGCTGGAGAAAGTGTCAAGCGGGCAGTTGGTGGGGTAGCCAGGTGGCGAGGAACAGTGGCTGGCAGGGTGGCCAGGCGGCCAGCTAGAGCAAGTGCTCAGAGGATGAAGCAAGCAAGGTGCCTTCTTCCCTGGGTGGGAGATGAACTCACACAGATGCACCTCTGACCTATGGATCTTCACTGATCAAGGACAACCACTGTTAGTGGGGTGTGGTGACGGATCAGAGAGGGGCACAGTAAAGGAACATGAGGCAGAAGGCATCACCCCACACACTCTGGCGTGGGTGTCCTGCTCACAGTTTAATGTTTATTAATCCGGCTTGTGACATTTTCCCTAATTAATGTTGGGTGACTTCCCTCCTTTCATTAAGTTTCTTTTCTACACTCAGACTCTGTGCTTGTGGGTGGGGAAGTATTGCCTCTCCGAGGTGCCCAGGGGTGGTGTGTAACTTTCCCAGGTTACTGGGTGGGGGCTTGAGCGGGTGCTGTGTTGTATTGTTGAAAAGGAATCCCTAGATATTGACCCCGGCCCTGGTTGCTGCCAGCTCCACCTTGCAGAAGGGTTACAGATAGATATGAACAAGGGAGCAGAGAAGCCCTTATAAAGCATTTTTGAAGATTTTTTAAAGTCATGATATAGTGGGCCTACTTCTGCACCATCCTGCACTCTGTGAAATCACTTATCCCGATTTGGGAATTTGCACTACTCTACGTGACTGCATAGGGTGCAGGGCGCTAGAGATTCAGACCCATAGAGGGCAAGATGGCAGAGAATTAGGCTCACGGTTTAAAGTAGGAGCAATCAGAAAACGGACATGTTTTTAATTAGTATAGTCTCAGCCATCTGCTGCTTGGGAGCAGATGTCAGCTATTGACCGGAAGTCAAGAGAGATTAAATG
Organism: Dermatemys mawii; assembly: GCA_007922305.1. NCBI lineage: Eukaryota > Metazoa > Chordata > Testudines > Dermatemydidae > Dermatemys > Dermatemys mawii. Next base: position 6,780,477 of record ML677360.1, on the reverse strand, counting down.
GGGAGAGGGGAAGAGTAGACCAAGACACTGAAAATAACCTTTGACAAGTGACCAAGGCAAAGGATGGAGATTTAGAGAGGGCTGGATTAAGCTTTAGCATTATCGGATTTAAATCCTCAAGAGAAATGATATTAAGCTGTGGGATATCTTGACTGCTACCTCGATCAGGACTAAATGGTCACGCAAAGCAGGGGGCAGCTTTGGACAATCAATTAAACTCCAGGGAAAAATCGCAGATGTGCCTGAGAATCCCATTAGATCAACAAAGTAGGGCAGGGACTGTCAGCAGAGCTGCTGGAACGCTTCAGACATAGAAGGTCCTCTAGTGAAGGGGATTATGAGACATGTACAGGGAGCCTCGAACAACAAACACACCCTTGCAAAATCAAGCTTGAGACAGAGCTCCTTTAAGCAGTAAGACCTAGCATGGTATCATAGCATGGAGGCGGGGGTGGGGAGAGCATTTCAGTCTGCTCTGTGTGGCAGTAGGAAGCAGAATGCTAGAGAATGAGTGACTTTAACCTCTCCAGAAAAGCAATAATTACCCTGAAATTGCACCATCTTGACTGGTTTATTGCTCATACAAAATGGAATTACATGTAAGATTGGGTGACAGCCCCAGAAGAGTTGTCAGGGCTAGCTGGTTTGGGTGGTCAAACACCAAGGGACGCTAGAATTGCAAGTCTTTTAGGGCGTGTCTTTGATGGCTCAGGGAACAAGCCTCCCAGCCCAGGGCCACAGACTTGTGGTAACGGGGCTCACGCTAGTGCTCTAGAAATAGCTATGTAGATGGTACTTTGAGCCACAACATCTACACAGCTAATTTTAGCATATTAGCGCAAGCCTGTAGATCCAGGTGCAGACTCGCTACCAGACGCAGTGTAGATATGCCCAGACAGAGTTTAATTCCAAGTTCTGGGAAGTGTCTCTCATCACAAAACAGACCCGTGTCTGCAGGGGATACTATGGCCACAGTCAGACTCGTAAGTATTCATTCAGGGTCCCTCCCAGTCCAGGCCGGTCCTAACACGAAGAACCAGTTTAGTGAAAAACATTGTAACAGAAATTTTGTTTTGAAGGTTTTGAAATAGACCCATTTTTCAACTTTAAAAACTCATGAATTTAAAAAACATGTGTCCATAATTGTTCTGGAAAACATCCTGACATGATAAAGAAAGTTTTCTGGTATCAAATATCCAGGGTTTTGGTAAATGAAAAACGTTGATACCCAAACTGATCACATTATCAACAAACATTTCTTTTTTTTTTTAAGCCAGGTGTATTTTGCAAAAAATGAAGTTCTGATGGTGACAATTTTTTTGCAAGAAATGTTATTGTGAAAAAAAGAAGCTATTTCTAAATGAAAACCTGATGACTTGCAAAATGTTTAGCAGGTCTAGCATGGAGCACTGGAAAACAGGGACTTTTCAGCCATGGGTTCAAATAGAACGTGTTCCTTCCTGGTCGCAAAGTCCTCTCCTGTTGCCAACTAGGGGCATGACTATAACCCAGGAGTGGGTGAACCTCAACACAATGAGATCTGGGGTTTGCTTTGGAAAGCTGTTCAGCTGCACATCCAAAGTCTATCTTAACGCTATGAACCATGTGGACTGGAACTCTCATAAGAACAGGTATTCTTCTAAATGCCTACTTCCGGCCCCAGAAATCATGAAAAGATAGCATCTCTTGGAGTGTTTTGGAACTTCCACATTCAATCCAAGCACGGAAACAGACATGGGAAGGGGATTCATAGATTCCAAGACCAGGTGGGACCATTATGATCATGTAGTGTGACCTCCTGTATAACATAGACCAGAGAACTTTCCTAAAATAATTCATAGAGCATAGAGTATTAGGAGGAGACGGGGAGACTTGCCTAAATATTTTGGAATCATGAAAAGTGGTTTGGTTTACATTAGGTGGAAGTTCAGGTAGAGGTGGAAGATCTTCTTCTGTCCCTAGTATGTTGAGTGATGATCAGGAAATTTTTGATGAAATGTTTTTCTGTTGAAAAATGCCAATTCATTAAAACCAAAACTTCATAGGAAAGGGTGTCCGTTTCAATCAATTTCCAATTCTGAAACATTTTTGAGAAAAAAATTAAAACCTTTCAAAAGTGTCAAAATGCCCTGTTTTGACAGTTTCACAATGAAAAGTTCTGGGGTTTGGCTCAAAAGAATTTTCAGTTAGAAGTTTAAGTTAATTTATAGCATTTTTAAAAAATTAAAAAAGGTCAAAATCAAAACAAAATGTTTACAATGACATTAATATTTATTTTTGATGATCAGTTTGCAAAATTTTTCAAGATTTCCACATATCATCCCAGTTTGGAATGGGAGAAATTTCCAAAATTTCAAAAAAAAAAATATGTCAGGAGGTGAGATCTAGTTCCTGCTCAGCTCTACGATGACATCAGTGAAAGCTAATCAGAAAATGCTAGTTGCGTCCAGATGCAATTTTATATATACCCTGCATACAAAAGGTGTTCTTACATTCATCAGAGCTTGAAATATCATATGAGGAGAGTTTAATAAGCCTAGGACTTTTCAGCTTGGAAAAGAGATGACTAAGGGGAGGATATGATAGATGGCTATAAAATCATAACTGGTGTGGAGAAAGTAAATGAAGTGTTATTTACTTCTCATAGCACAAAAACTACGGGTCACCAAATGAAATTAATAGACATCAGGTTTAAAACATACAAAAGAAAGAATTTCTTCACACATCACACTGTCAACCCATGGAACTCCTTGCCAGAGGATGTTGTGAACACCAAGACTATAATAGGGTTCAAAATAGAACTAGATAAGTTCATGGAAGATAGGTCCATCAATGGCTATTATCCAGAATGGACAGTGATGATGCTCCTAGCCTGTGTTTGCCAGAAGCTGGGAATGGGCAACTGAGGATGTATCGCTTGACGATTCTTATTCTATTCATTCCCTCTGGGGCACCTGGCATTGTCCACTGTCACAAGACAGGATACTGGGTTAGATGGACCTTTGGTCTGACCCGTTATGGCTGTTCTTATGATATTTACCATCTGTTAATTAGACAGAGCAATACTGGCCCGCAAGAACAGTACAATGAGATGACATGGATGGAGCTGAGGAAGCTGCTTTCAAGGATGATCTTTTGGCAACTGAAATATGCCTAAACCGTCCAGCATGTAAGAGTATCAACCCTGTAATTTGGTGCTGAAAGGGCATATTGAAACCCCATGCAAACTTATCAGAAATTTGCTAGTGACTATGACAAAGAACTGCAAAGGAAACCATTTTCTATCTTCCTATTTATGAATATAGGGCTAACCACACAATCGACATGTCACACCTCTGTCATACATTGATTGGAGAAACTCTACATGTTTATAAATAAGACAGACACAGACTAACACGGCTGCTAATCTTAAATCTACATGTTTATGTCTATTTACACAGATGTACCTTTGCAAAAACACTAGAAGAGAAACTCTGAGCTCCAAGCAGCTCACAATCTCATGCTGTCTGATACAACCCACACAACAAATGGCCAGGCACATAAGCAGACAGTGAAATGGACAGAAGCTGGATGGCTAAGCAAAAGGAGTGTTTGCAGAGTGAATCTCAGGAAAGAGTGGGAAGGGGGCTGGGGTGGTCCATGGGAAAGGGGGATATTGGGATGAAGGTCTGCAGAACAATTTACAGTGTAAACAGAGATCAGTTCCCCTGTGTCTGAATTGTGGGATTGTGGCCAGCTTTGCACCAGCAGCACAATGGTGCTGGGAATGGGGAGAGGGTGGGAGTGAATATGAATATTGTATCCCATTGAGATGAGAGGGCATTTGGAGGTTTGCATCAGCAGAATTAAATATGAACCAGTATTTAACCAAGACACTAGGGCTGAAACCCTTGTGCTGAGGTGGCGCATAATGTCTGGTGCTGTAGAGAGCTTTCCTTTTCTCTTTTGTCTCTCTAGCTTTCTCCTCTTTGTAAGAGAGGACAAGCTTAGTGTTGTTAGGCCCAAGCATTGATCCAGGGGATTCTGGGTAGTCCCTGAGAAGAGTTGCAGATGTATCTGCACTCTTCCAGATCCTGAGAGAGAGCGGCATTCTAAACATCTTTTACCAAATGTTCTTCACTCCCTGTTAAGTGGAGCCTTAATGTCAACAGCTCTCTGTTTTGTCTCACTCCCTGTTTTTCTGTTTTATTTTGTTGTTAGATTATTTATCTTTTCTGTCTCCTGGTTTCTGGTACTAGTCAAATGTATTGATAAGAAAATATTGAAACAACATGTATTGTTTTAACTTGTAATGAAATATTAGAAGTTTCTTACTAACGAAGGGGGGAGGTGGGTTGCTTGAATGAATAATTTGTGACGTAACGAAACTGTCTATAAAAATCTACTAGTTGTTAGAATGGGCAGCTGGTTCTCTTGGGAGACGGGCTGCTCTCTATTGTTGTGTGCACTCTTCAATAAAGAGCCTATTATCGGACCTTGCTGGTGTTGCCTGTCTCTTTGCGGTCAGACAACGAACCAGGCCAGTCTGGGCTAGAGTCCCTGACAGTGTTATCCCACTGCTGCCATCCCTTTCCTCACTCTGTCCTTTCCCTGTTCCCTTTTTCTTTTCACATTACCAGGACCTGTCTCTGGCTGCCCCTATACACCAAGAGCTGTGGTTGGCTGGAAAACAATCCAATATGGAGGACAGTCCTTTTACAGAATAAGCCCCTCTGCCAGGAGAGCATATACCAAAGTTCCAGGGCTGTTTTGTCTGTGCTGGTCAAAGTCACTTTTGCATCCACAATTCAGGTCACTTAGAAACACACCACACACAGGTACACACAAGTACCAATGCATGATCTGCAGGTGCAGTCAGGTAAGTAAACATACAAGCAGCCTAAATTGTAGATACAAAGAATTGCGGGTGTTAAACCATAACTGCAAATTGCAAGTATAAAACTAGAGGCCAACTTCTGACAAAAACTGGTTCTGCGTTTGTAAAAACAACATATAAGAGACTGTCTTGCACTAAAATGACAGGCTGCTGGAGTTTTAAAGGCAATATTTTTGCTGCTCACTAATTGCTGTATACTAAGTAAAGAAGCAGTCGTCATTAACCAACAATTTTAGAAGTTCCATAACATAAGAAAACTCAAAGGGGAAAATAAACCCCAAAGACTTGTTCTAATCACTGTTGTGAAAACACAAGAGGTTTCCTGCAGTCTATGATGCCACTGCCATAATAAGGTGAGAGACCTTAACCAAAAAATTAACAAGCTTTAACTATGCTAAACATATCACCTTAGGTTAGCCGACATCTAAGCCTTCAGATTTAGACTTTCAGTCAAGTGACTAATTACTAGCGCTTTGGAGAGCAGAGATCTCAAATTCAATCAGACACTCTTAACACAGAGCTAAGGACTTCAGATATCTAAGCGTTCTAAAATCCAGGAAAGGGTGATAAAAAAGGGAAGATTATGCAAATATACACCCCCACACACTTTAGGGTTTGCTTAAAAGAAACCAGGCTGCACCATCCCTGCAAGTGCTTTGCAATTGCGATGTATTTATTATTAGGGGGCAGATCTCGAGTTGAGGCAGATAGGTTTGTAGCTCTACTGATTTCAGCAGAGCTACATGGTTTAAAGCAGCTAAGGGATTTGGCTCCCTGTTTATAGCACCAGAGTTGTGCTCACATGGGGTCTGCCCACACTGCAGGTGTGACTGCAGCACAAATAGACATGCCCAAGCTACCTTTGATCTAGCTAATTTGAATAACAATAGCAGTGAAGCCGTGGCAGCACTAGCAACAGCTTGAGCTGTACAAGCCCACCTGGGACTTGTTTAGAAACACATTCGAGTGGCTAGTCCAAGCTGCTGCACTTGCTGCTGCAGCTTTCTTGCTAGTGTTATTTGAGCTAGCTAGATCAAAGCTAGCTTGGGTATGGCTACATGTGCTGCAATCACACATCTGACTGTAGTGGAGACATACTCTTGGATTCAGCCTCCCCTTCAGATGTTAAAAGCCAGGAGAACCCAAGTGAACTAGTTCAGAAAACGCAGGAAGTGACCCCACACATCAGCCATCACACAAACAGGAGTGGAACCAAAACTTTTATAGGGCTCAGAAAAAATGTGGATAATTTTAATTTTTTCCTTCATTTTCTCAGTTTAGGATCAGAAGCGAAAGTGCCAAAATACCATGAGAAAGACTCTATCCCCACCCTGACACCAAACATTTACCCAGAGAGGCTGTTATGAGATCTCCAGCCCGATGCTCTTCACTCCAGATGTTCTAAGTATCTGAACTTTGGTGTGTGTATGCGAATCAAACTTCTCAACCTTCTGCATGCTGCATGTCCCCAGGATACCAGAACAACAGAAATAATGTCATGAAAGCACCAGGGAGTAAGAACAGGAGGGAGGTACCAAAGATCAATACAAACCTCTTGGGTCAATAACACTCCCCGCAAAGAGGTAAAGGCAAAATCAGAGAACAGATACCTGAACTAGGGTTGATGTGATACACTCACAGTCACCCACTATCTAGACAGCTTGGGGCAGTGTCCTATCAACAGTGACCCTGATCCTGCAAATGCTTATGCATGTGAGTAGTTTTACATGTTAGCCCGCTACGAGGCTTGAGGGAAGAGTGCTCCTCATTTCCCCCCACCTCCTTGGCTGATGCAGTGGTAGCCTCCCTTTCGTTTCCTAAATGGTAAGGCCAGAGGAGACTGTTATGACAATCTAGTCTGACATCCTGCATAACACAGGCCAGAGAACTCCAGAAGTGCCAAGCTGCTTATATGTGTAAAGTTACACAAGTGTGCACCGTCTGGGGCCCTGTGTCTGCATGAACCAAGCACCAGGCCTGGGCATTTCTCCCACACAGCTGCTCTGATTATTTCAATCATTCTGAAGGTTCTAACACTGCACCCTCGTAGCGGGCTAATATTCACTGGAAACTTGACGCTGTTGTGGGTACGGCTTTTGTCACCAATAGGGCCCCTATTGGATGTATGCTAAGATGATTTAACTGTTAGGGTAGATGGGGCAACATCGTTTTCAGCATCAGTATGGAATAGCAGTGTCGGCACTAGCTTTTTAACTCAAACATTTTCTACTGTGACTACAACCAGTGCAGCAGAAACCATGGAAACCTTAGGTCTCTGTACATGAGAAATGTGCCCCACTGTAACTTAATCAGTGAGTTTAAATCTATTTAGTTAAACCTGGGTAAACACTCATATTTCACTTTAAAGAGTGACTTACTTTTGTTTACTTTAAATCAAAATCTAACTGACTGAAGATGAACCCAAATAAACCTGGATTAAACTGAAAGAAGAATGTTCACCTGGACTTTTGCACTTTTAAAATTAATATAATACCAGGTTTTAAATTATTTTAAGTTTATCTTTCGTTTAAAGTGACACCACAGAGTAGACCAGGTTTTAAACCAGCATACTGTGTAACCCTTCTCAGGTCTAAGCAACCCGGTGATTATGGTCCTGGCAGTGGACAGAACAGGGCTGCTACAACCCTAGGAAATTTTAGGAACATTTAGTCTAGTGTGGACAAGGCCACTGTTTGACGGGGTCTTGGTTCCACCAAGTTTTCACACCCACAGCAGAACTGAGAAAACTAATATTGGCATCTGATAAATCAAGGCCTGAGCCAACCCCAATTCAAGTCCATGGAAAAAGCTCCCATTGTGCTGGGTCCTTAGTCACTAAATGTAGCTCTTCTTTCCATTTGTGAACTGGCTGTGATTTTGTATTAATGCCTTTGTTACTCAAAATTATTCAATGAATGTTTTAGGCCAATATATTCCAGCCTATGGGGGGTTTTCTGTGAATGGTATGGTATGACTCTTCATTAGATTATTCACTCTGCATTACTACCAAGACACCAATTGTAAATGGCCAGCTGATAAAGGCTAGGTGGGAAACTGGTAGGGATTTTGCAATATCATTAATAGCTTTTGTTTATTTGGATTAAAAAAATCCCTCAAACCAGCAAGTGCTGCACATAGCCAATCTACATAGGGCTGAGGAAGTGGATAATATCCCTTTAAATTGTTTGTGGGCCCGCTAATGGGACTGAGCTGCACTAGAAGGATCATAATCTATTTTAAGGGATAATAGAATCAAAGGCCTGGAAGGGACCTCAAGAGGTCTTCTAGTCCAGTCCTCTGCACTCATGACAGGACTAAATATTATCTAGACCATACCTGACGGACGTTAGTTGAACCTGCTCTTAAAAACTTCCAGAGATGGAAATTCCACAACCTCCCAAGGCAATTTATTCCAGTGCTTAACCACTCTGAAAGTTAGGAAGGTTTTCCTAATGTCCAACTTAAACTGCCCTTGCTGCAATTTAAGCTTATTGCTTCTTGGCCTATCCTCAAGGTTAATGAGAACAATTTTTCTCTCTCTTCTTTGTAACAACCCTGTTATATACTTGAAAACTATTATCATGTTCTCTCTCCATCTTCCATTCTCCAGACTAAATAAACCCAAATTTTTAAGGTTTTCCCTCATAGGTAAGGCTGCATGTCTGTCACAGAGGTCACAAATTCTGTGACTTTCCCTGACCTCTGTGACTTCTGAAGAGGCTGCTGCTGGGGCAGTCTCATGCCACTGTGCCCCCCTCCAGCAGCAGCAGTAGTTTGGGTATAGGAGAGGGTTAAGGACTGGGGGGTTGAGGTATGGGGCAGCACTTACCTCAAGGGGGCTCCTCAGAAGCGGCCAGCATGTCCCTGCAGCTCCTAGGCAGAGGTGCCAGGGGGCTCTGCACACTTCCCCTGTGTGCAGGCACCATGCCCACAGCTCCCATTGGCTGTGGTTCCCAGCCAATGGGAGCCGTGGAGCTGGCACTAGTGGCAGGGGCAGCGCATAGAGCTCCCCTGGTTTTCCGACCCTTTAGAAGCTGCAGGGACATGCTGGCCATTTCCAAGGAGCCACGTGGAGCTGGGTAGGAAGCCTGCCAACCCTCCCCCACAGCACCCGCGGCAGTCCGGGATCACCTCCTCCCTAAGCATCCATGGTGCCCCTGGGCTGCCTCCCTCCCCTGCCCCCCAACCACCTGAAGCCCTCCAGCCCAAGTTTTAGTTAGGGGTATATAGTACAAGTCATGGACAGGTCACGGGCCATGAATTTTTGTTTACTGCCCATGACCTGTCCATGACTTTTACTAAAAAACCCATGACTAAAACATAGCCTTACTCATAGGTCCTTTAATCATTTAATCATTTTTGTTGCTCTTCTCTGGACTTTCTCCAGTTTGTCCACATCTTTCCTGAAATGTGGCACCCAGAACTGGACACACTACTCCAGCTGAGGCGGTATCAGCGTGAAGTAGAGTGGAAGAATTACTTCTTCTGTCTTGCTTACAACACTCCTGCTAATACTACCCACCTCCTACGTACAATGGAGTTATGGAATTTTACCGCAGACTTCAATGAGAGCAGAATTAGGCCAGTGCTGAGCACTACTGAAAATCCCCTCCCTTTATTCAGATTTCAAATATTTTAGGGGAGGGATTGTCTCTTACTATGTGTATTTACAGTGCCTAGAACATTGGGGCCCTGATCTTTTGAGGCCTCTGAGCAAGACTGTAATACATATTATTTATTATTAATTTTTATTATTATAACAGTATGGCTGGGCATCACAGCCCAATGGGATCAAATTTTGGTCTCTGTCATACAGATGTTAATCTAGATCGCAGTGGAGTTACTCTGGATTCGTATCCAGATAATGGAGATCAGGATCTGGTCTCTGGTTCTGTTTATCTTCTCTAAGCAGATAATGAAAGAGGAGGAGGGCTTGAGCAAATCACTTGAAACAAGTATTCACCCATCTTTAGCTAACAGCAAAACCATTGTCTAGAGCACTAGTAGTATATTGTGTCCAGTGCTAGTGTCCACATTTCAAAAACACTGGTGAAAAATTAGAGATGGTGCAGTAAAAGCCACAAAAATGATCTGCGGCTAGAGAAAAGGGCCTTACAAAGAGAGACAGAAAGAGCTGTTTAGCTGATCAAAAAGAAGATTGAGAGGCAACTTGATTACAATGTATAAGTATCTTCACAAGGAGAAAGTACTGAGACCTAAAAGGCTCTTTAATCTAGTAGAGAAAGGCAGAACAGAGCAAGTGGATGGAAATGGAAGCTTGACAAACTCAAATGAGAAAAAAAAAGCACTAATTGTTAACAATAAGGGTGATTAACCACTGGAACAAACTACCAAGGAAAGTGGTGGATTCTCAAACTTTTAAAGCCTTCAAATCCAGACTGGAAGGGACGCTTTAACAGTCAAAATACAAGTTATTGGGCTCAATATGGGGGTAACTGCATGAAACTCGATGGCCTGTGATATACAGGAAGTCACTATAAGATCTAGGAGTACCTTCTCCTCTTAAAATCTACAGAACCCAGTTCACTGGGTCCCACTTTCTGCAGTAGGTTGATTGCTCTTGGGTGTTGATTGGGCCAATCTTCATGATACTGTTTTGGAGCAGAGTGAATTTGGAACAAAGGGATTGAAACAGCAGATCAGAAGCTGGTTTGTGTAATCTGACATTGGCCCAATGGTATAGACTATAGGAGGGGGTTAAGAGAGCTTCAGAGGAAAGCAAAAAAGTAGGGCTGTCAATTAATCAGTTAACTCATGCAATTAACTCAAAAAAATTAATTGTGATTAAAATAAATTGCTATTAATCGCACTGTTAAACAGTCATAGAATACCAATTGAAATGGATTAAATATTTGTGGATGTTTTTCTACATTTTCAAATATATTGATTTCAATTACAACATAGAATACAAAGTGTACAGTGCTCACTTTATATTATTTTTAAGTACAAATATTTGCACTGTATAATGATAAAAGAAATTGTATTTTTCAGTTCACCTCACATAAGTACTGTAGCAGAATCCCTGTATCGTGAAAGTGCAACTTGCAAATGTAGATATTGTTTTGTGACATAACTGCATTCAAAACCAAAACAATGTAAAAGTTTAAAGCCTACAAGTCCACTCAGTCCTACTTCTTCGCTAAGACAAACAAGTTTGTTTACTTTTACGGGAGATAATGCTGCCCACTTCTTACTTACAGTGTGAAAACAGGCATTTACACTCCAGATATGCTAAACATTCTTATGACCCTTCATGCTTCGGCCACCATTCCAGAGGACATGCTTCCATGCTGATGACACTCATTAAAAAAATAATGCATTAATTACATTTGTGACTGCACTTCTTGGGGGAAAATTGTATGTTTCCTGGTCTGTTTTACTCACATTCTGCCAATATTACGTGTTATGGCAGCCTCAGATAATGACCCAGCACATGTTTGTATTAAGAACACTTTCAGTGCAGATTTGACAATATGCAAAGAAGGTATCAATGTGAGATTTCTAAAGGTAGCTACAACACTGGACCCAAGGTTTAAGATTGTGAAGTGACTCCCAAAATCTGATAGGGACAAGGTGAGGAGCACGCTTTCAAAAGTCTTAAAAAGGAACATCCGACGTGGAAACTACAGAACCCAAACCACCAAAAAAGAAAATCAACCTTTTGCTTTTGGCATCTGACTCAGATGATGAAAATAAATGTGTGTCGGTTTGCACTGCTTTGGATTGTTATTGAGCAGAACCCATCATCAGCATGTATGCATGTCCTCTGGAATGGTGGTTAAAGCATAACATGGGATCTATGAATCTTTAGAGCATCTGGCATGCAAATATCTTGTGATTCTGGCTACAACAGTGCCATGCAAAGGCCTGTTCTCACTTTTAGGTAAGATTGTAAACAAGAAGCAGGCAGCATTATCTCCTGAAATGTAAGCATATTGATTTGTCTGAGCAATTGGCTGAACATGAAGTAGGACTGAGTGGACTTGTAGGCTCTAAAGTTTTACATTGGTTTATTTTTGAATACAGGTATTTTTTGTACATAATTCTACATTTATAAATTCAACTTTCATGATAGCACTACAGTACTTGCATTAGGTGAATTGAAAAATACTATTTATTTCATTTTTACAGTGCAAATATTGATAATAAAAAGTAAATATAAAGTGAGCACTGTCCACTTTGTATGCTATGTCGTAACTGAAATAAATATATTTGAAAATGTAGAAAACATCCAAAAATATTTAAATAAATGGTATCCTATTACTGTTTAACAGCATGATTAATCGCGCCATTCATCATGATTAATATTTTTAATTGCTTGACAACCCTACAAAAAAAAGCAAACCCCAACCCAAAAAGCCCCCCAAATGCACTTAGCTGGTTGGGCAATCCTGTGCCAAAGGATGAAACATTTTCCTTGCATTCCAAAACCACAGGACTGCCCTGTTTACATAGCCCTTGCCTCCAGTATTTTCAGGATCTTGGTTAGGGTGACCAGATGTCCCAATTTTATAGGGACAGTCTCAATTTTTGGGTCTTTTCCTTATATAGACTCCTATTACCCCCGACCCCCTGTCCCAATTTTTCACATTTGCTGTCTGGTCACCCTAATCTTGGAGGGTATCATTAGAATACACATGTAGGCAGTTTCCTATATTATACAGCATGATTGGTTGGGTTTTTTTAATACACAGTGTGACTATGTCTATTGTGCCCATAATCCAGGGATTAAGGGTCCTTAACAGTGTGCATTGGCCCACTTGACCAAGAGTGCCTGCTATCACGCTATTGATCTAGGGATTACAGGGGCATTTCACACCTTTCCAATGAAATCCTAATTCTCTCTGTTGTGATTAAGCAGGTGCAATGTGTGATGTGTGTTAGCCATGGCCTGATGTTTCTCCTTTCATCTATTTGGTGGAAATTGGTAGGCCTTTTCCCTTGTAACTCAGATCAGGCCCTGGGGGTTACAAGAAAGTGTACTGGTGTCCTGAGCCTCCTACTATTGCTATTTATTATTTCTATTACAGTATTGCCTCAAGACCTCAACCAGGAACTAGGACATAGGGTATAAACACCTCACTGTCTGCCCTAGAGGGTTCACATTCAGAGATTCTGACACTACACATCAGGGAAACAACCACACAAGTTGTGGGAAGAGAAAGTAACAGTGAAGTCAGGCATGTCTGCATGACTTAGTAGTCACCGTTGGAATCAGAGGGTTTCTGTGCTTCCCCGCTTCTCAAATTCTTCCAGGGCATGTCTCCAACTCAGACTATTCAGGAGCATTCATGAGGCAGTATGCTCATTCCCTCAGAGGTAGAGAGGGAAAAGCGATCACCTTGCAAGCTGAGGAGTGACTCCTGTTGACCGATGCTTGGTAGGCCATTGGCTGCAATCACCCTTGAAGCCTTCTGACTCTATGGCCTGACTCTCATATGCGCTGAGCACCAGCTACTCTCGTTGTGACCCAATTAGTTCCATAGTCCCTAAGAATATCCTAATTAGGAGGATTATTCACTATGCTTTATACAGAACTCTCCATGTAACCAATGGAAATCACACCATGCTGTATTGGTTTCTCTTTCTCTGACTGGGTTACCACTGCTTTATTCATTCTGGTTGCAATGGCTCGGTCCTGGCAGGAAAATGGGAACCCATGGGAGTTCCAAGGGACTGTTCCACAGCTGGGACTGTAGCACTGATCCTGTGGGTCTAAGACAGCTAGTTAAAAGCACAGGAAGGATGTGCAAAGCAGAGAAGGGCTAGCAGAGCTAGGAGAAGCCTTGTCTCTGGCTAGTGAGACTGCAGCCTCTCCCTGGAGCAAGGGCTGAGGATTGAAGGCCAATGTACATAGAAAGGCGCCATGGGGATTTTGATGGTGGCGGAACATAAATAAAAACTCACCGAAGTGTTGACAAAGCATGAGGTGTCTGAGGCTGTTTGCGAGGGACCCTGGGGTGAGGAGAGGAGCTGCCCTGTTACATTTCCAAAGACAAGGTCACCAGAATTCTTTTAATGTAGCAAAGTGATGTATGTTTCCGGAGCCACGTTTGCGGAAACAGCTTGACAGTTTTGGCTGAAATTTTCCAAAATAATTCAGCCTGAGGCGGACACCCGGCATGCAAAATTTGTCACAGCTAAAGCATGTCAAAGTTATCAGCAACTGAAAATGGTCCTATAATAGGACGTGTCAGGCAGCCCTAAATCTAGGCAATGCTATCAGCTCAGCCTATTGGAAGAGTTTGGGAGTAATGTCTGTGGAAACTAGTTCATCTCCATCAAACACTAGAGGGTTTTTCCATACAGATTAGGAATGTGGGCAATAGTCCGACTCTGCTCCCCATCGCCATTGGCTGGCAATTCAGAGATGATACTGGTGGGCCCTCTGAAAAGCAGTCCTCCTGGTTGCTCCCACATTTATTCCCTTAGTGCCCATGGTGGGACAGGACTTGCCTTTCCCCTCCAAAGGCAGAATGGTACTAGGCAGTAGTGTAGCGTCATTATGCACCCTCCTCCCCAGAGCTACGGCAGCTAATGCCCTCCACTGCCTGTGATGGGAGAGGGATGTAGCAGAAGTTGCTACCAATGAGGAAGTTGACAACAGATGCAATTGGAAGAGGAAGATTAAATGGGAGGTGTCCTGTGATAATCTGAACATTGGGAAGTTATGCAGACAGACTTTTGGGGTATGGGCACTATGAAAACAAGGCAGATGCCCTCAAGGAAGACAATGTCTTCAAGAAAAGCATTTAACAAGGTGAGATCTGTACCCCTCCTGCATCTGTGTTTGGGTTTGTTCTGAGAAGGGAGGTGTTGGTGGTGGGGACCAAAGCATATTCCCAGTTTGCCAATTTGTCTCTGTTATTTCATACAGCTTGCGCTGTTCTCACTGGGTTTGGAAGCCAATTTTTGCCTTGAAAATGAATGTGTGCTATGAACAGAGAACTCACCAAACACAATTGTTTGCTGCTGGGAAAGTGGCACTTACAGCTGGTGGGGAATTTTTCAACAAAACATTTTTTTGCTTAAAACTGCCAATTTATCTAAACCAAAACTTTCCATGGAAACATATGGAAATGACAGTTTCCTCAGGTCGAGGGTGGACTTTTTGTTCAAAACAAGAGAAAGAGAGACCCCCACAACTGCCAAGCATAGCCAATAGTTAGATTTAGAAGAATTCATGGGATTTTTATATATTTTTGACAGCTACATCAATATTTATTTGAAGAGTAATTTTTGTTTTTTATTGATCCACATTTTCTCAGTTGCATGAAATTAAGGGAAGTCAGACAATTATTTAATGGTAGTAGATGTTGAAATTCAAAAAGTTAAAACTGTGTAAACCACTAAAACACAAACGGTCAACATTACACAGTATGTCAAAATATACAAAGTAAATATCTTTAAATCAACCAATCCTACCTGTTTTTACTTTTCATTCACTAGCCCATTTGTAACAAACCTAATTCAAAAGTCCAAATGACTGGATTTTGACTCTACAGTCTCAAGCAGCTTTTTTCTTACTTTCGCCTATCTGTAAATTTCTATAATCATCTCTGGACATATTTTTGTGTTGTGTGTATGTGGTGAAATCAATGTTTACCTATATTTAAAGATAAAAATGTAATCCTTCCAGGCCTATCAATGCAGTGCTGGCAGTGAATTATAAAGTGATTCAGAGATCCCTAGATTCCAAGGCCAGAAGGGGACCATCTAGTCTGACCTCCTGTGTAACACAGGCCAGAGACCTGCCCCAACGTAATTCCTAGAGCAGAGCTTTTAGAAACACAGCCAATCTTGATTTTAAAAAAAATTGCCCGTGAGAGAATCCACCATGACTCTTGGTAAATTGTTCCAATGATTAATTACCCTCACTTCACACTTTCTTTCCAGTCTGAATTTCTCTAGCTTCAACTTGCAGCTGTTGGATTATGTTATACCTTTCTCTGCCATATGGAAGAGCTAAGAGTCATTGGCAACATGACAACCTCAAGTCACCCCGTAACCGTCTCAGAGAAATAAAAAAATAATACTTTGCCCTTCTCTAGCATTTATCAGATGGTCAATTTCTCAAACATTAACATTTAGCTATTACCTGATTTATCCGCATTTTTATATATATATATAGCATTTTATATATTTTTATTTAAGGATCTCAAAGCAATTGAGAAACATTAGTCAACTAAACCTCACCCTGGTGTGATAGGTGTATTAGTCCCACTGTTTCTCAGAGAGTTAAATTGGGATACACAACCCCTTTTAATGATGACACGTTTCACACCTCATTGGAGGAGTGTGGTTTTGAGTTTTTACAGGATTTTTCTAATAGCTTTGCTCATTTTTAAGTTTCAGAAGTAAAAGAACCCTGAGCTATTCTACACTGGTGCCGGGTTTTTTGGCTTTAGTGGAGTGACCGATTTACAGCAGCTGAGGGGTCTGCCCACTGACTTCAGTGGAACTACACTGATATTCACCTGATGGGCACATGGCTCCCTGATAACAAGGGAGTTGCTAATTTATACCAGCTCATTGACTTCAGCGGAGCTAGGTTGATTTCCACCTGCTGAGATCTGGCCCCTAAAGTTTATTGGATTTGTTTGCATTATTTAGATTGTGTTGTTTTAATAATTCACACGCACACAGGATGAGAGGAGAAGGGAATTTCCTGGTTCTCATTCATGCATCTCACTCTCCCTTCTGTATTTCCCCTTACAACAACATGACACACTATTTTTCCTCCCAGTGCCTCAATGGGATGACTCTTCTAGGTACAAAATGAGTTAAAAAACCCTTCTCAGGTCACA